>JAJTUV010003034.1:0-209454 GCA_021653895.1 Mastomys natalensis
AAGGCCACACCTCCCAATAGTACCACTCCCTGGGTTAAGCATATTCTAACCACCACACTGTCTCTGTGTCTGTCTGAAGAGTATCTTTGTCTGGATAGTGTCCCTGAACTCAGGTGGCTGGCCTTGTCTGAAAAGTGGCCTTGTACAGAGCTCACTACAAGGCTGCATAACTCAGCACACAAGTCCTGCTCTAGCTTCCTGCCTACATGTTAACTAGATACTGTATTATAGCCAATCAGCCCTTCTTGCTCACTTGATGCTATGACCAATTATCCTTTCTAATTGTACTCCTAAAGGCTCTTATATACTGTATCCTTGAAACAATAAAATAGACTTGTTTTTGCTGCAGCAGTCTCCAGAGGTCATTCCGCCATGTTCTTGGGGCATCCGAACCCTGCTCTCCACTTTTCACTTTGTCCTTTTAGGCTGGTGGCCAACAGCTCCTGAGGAGAAAGGGGGCCCACAACGGAGACATGATATACATGGAAAACAGATATATTTATAATAGCAGTAGTATGCATGATAGATAACAGCAGTAAAGATAAAGGAGCCGTTTCACAGTATGATGTGGGAAAACCATGGGACAATAGAAAATTAGTATAATTTCTCGATTCAGGGACAGTGTTAACAGCACTACTAAATGTAAATTTGGTCTTATTTGTTCCCCTTTTCTTTGTATTCTCAAATATTTCCTGTACTTGCAATGCTGGAAAAGTCCTGGCTGAGTATTACGGTTCCCATGCTGGGTCTATGGAGATGGTGCTGGAATGCCCTATGCTCCTTACTTTATTTTCCTCTGCCTATTTAGAATCTCTCTTTCCTCTTAAGAACTTGCAGTCACTTCCTGAAATTTACTAAAGAAGTTTCAGAATTTGTTTATTGGTCTTTTATTGTGGATAAGGCAAAAGGTGGTCCAATCTTGATACCCTTTTATACTCCCTCATTTCCCTTCTTTCTACTGTGCTATGTCTATTCTCTATTGTTATACTTATCTAAAGTCACATTTTTCTTCTCAGGGTAAAAGTAGCAAACTAGTTACTTTGCTGTTGATGATGTTGGTACTATGTCCAAAATCCTGACAAATAACTTAAGAGAGAAATTATTTATCTTGTTCATAGTATTTTGGGGGTCAGGGGAGAGGACTCAGTCAAATCTAGGAGGGATTGTGGAGGAAAGTAGGTCACATCATGGCAAGTAAGGAATCAGAGAAAGGAGAATGGTCATATTCAGTTGGATTTTTCTTTTCCTCTTTTTATTGTATCTATGTCCCTAGCCTGTTGCACGAGCTTACCTGTGGGACTGCGTAAGGGTATTCTGGTTCTTGGCTGGGCATGGGCCTAGAACCCCGAGACTCCAAGGGAGAAACGGCAGGAGTTAGGCCACGCCCCAGAACCCAGGGTCCTGACAAGCAGTCTAGTCTTCATGGACCTACATTGTTCAGTCAATGTAGGCCATTACAGCCCCTCCCAAAGTGCACAGGTAGAGGGTGTGACTAAAGGCCTCAGGCCCTAGAGATTTACATACTAATGAAGGTCAGAGGGTGGAGCCAATTAACCATTCCTCCCCAGCCCCTTCCTACTTCTCCCTCCCTATTTAACTCAGGTCTGCCTGAGTTTGGGGGGGGGTACATCCAGATCCATCTACCATCAGCCATGACAATAAGCCTTTTGGAACCAAGGACTTCCTCATATCATTGGGGCCTGCTGGGCCTGCCGCCGCCGAAGCCTCCAGCCACTGGAACCTGGGACCTTCCTGCAGTACGAGACACAGGCTGCCTGGAGGCCTCCAGGCAGCCTCCACCTCGCAGGTCCTGGGCCGCTGCCGCGTGGGCCCGGGACCTCCTGCTGCTGTGGCCCCCCAGATTTTCCCACACTTTACTGTGTTTTTCAGTTTGGTAGCTACCAGTAGCATATGGCTATTTAATGAAAATTTAAGTTAATCTAAAGTCATGCTGACCATATATTTCAAGTGCACAGTAGCTACACACGGCTAATAGACACCACAGAAACAGAATGGACACTCCCATCATGGAAAGTCCTCTTGCCGTTACTTCAGAGGACACTCACAGCCTACCTTTCTTTTGAAAACTGAATAAAATTATTTCTCTCCAGTTTCCATGGACTCCTTCCTACCCACCACCACTAAAATTGCATACATGTCCTCCCTCCTGTACAAGGGTTTTATTCATGTCTTCCTTCTTATACAGGATGCTAATATGTGACTTTAGATGTAGATAGAAGATGACCTTGATGGTAATCCCTTTCCCCATTCCAGTGGTCCCAGAGGATGTATGGAGTTCTGTCAGCTGTAGCGATGCTTCTTTCCTTTCAGAAACCTTCAGTAGGTGCCAACCTTCCTAATGCTGTGACCTTTAATACAGTTCCTTATGTTGGGTAACCCCCAACCATAAAATTATTTTCATTGCTACTTCCTAACTGTAATTTTGCTACTGTTATGAGTTGTAATGTAAAAATCTGTGTTTTCTGATGGTCTTAGGTGACCCCTGTGGAAGGTCGTTCAACCCCCAGAAGAGTTGTGACTGACAGGAGAAACTGCTGTTCTAGAGCATAAAGCCTAAGCCCTCACGGCTAGCACAATGCTCTCTCAGCGTTCCCAGGCCTTAAAGGCTATGGGAATCATGCTAGATTTTGCCACAAAACTAAGTGATGCAGGTTTTCTCTCTCAGTGTTGTACTTACTATTTAAAATCAAAATAGAGCAGCTCAACCATTAAAAAAAAAAAAAAAAACAAGCAAGCAAGCTAACCAAAAAAACAAACAAACAAACAAACAAACAAACAAAAAAAAAACCCAAAGGATTTAAATAGGCATTTTCCAATCATAAATTATGAGAGAAATAAAAACCATAACAAGGTTGAACAAACATGATTGCACTTGCCTTTATTCTTACCACGTGGGAGGAAAATGCAGGCAGATTTCTCAGTTCAAAGCCAGGGCTACATAGTAAAACTATCATACATACATACATACATACATACATATATATACTGTCTTAGGTTTCTATTGCTCTGATGAAACAGCATGACTAAAAAGCAAGCTGGGGGGAAGGGAAAGGGTTTATTTCTGCTTACACTTCCAGGTGATAGTCTATCACTGAGGGAAGTCAAGGTAAGTCCTCAAGCAGGGCTGGAACCTGGAGGCAGGAACTGATGTAGAGCCATGGAGAGGTGCTAACTTACTGACTTGCTCCTACTGGCTTGCTCAGCTTGCTTTGCTATAGAAACCAGGACTACCAGCCCAGGAGTGGCATCACCCACAATGTGTTGGTGCCCTCCTAATCAATCACTAATGTAAAAATACCTAATACATATACACATATACAACATATTTATATATATATAAATATCATATACATATACATCATATACATCTATATATACACATACATATACCTGAAGGGTGTGGTGGCACATGCTTTTAATTCCAGCACTCAGGAATCCAAGGCCAGCCTTGTCTACAGAGTGAGTTCCAGGACAGCCAGGGTTACACAGAGAAATCCCACCCTGAAAAGCCAAAAAAAAAAAAAAAAAGGAAATAAAATTAATACATTTTTTTTTAAAAGAAAGAAAGAAAATGTTTTACAGGCTTGCTTACAGCCCCATCTTCTGGAGGCATTTAATTGAGGTTCCATTCTCTCAGATGATGTAAGCTTCTGTCAAGTTGACAATAAAACTATCATATTTCCACAAAGTCAAATTTATTGAATGAGAATAAAGTCACAAGGTTTAGTGGCTTTTAATGACAACAATTTGCCACAAAGCCTGCTAAACTTGGTAACTTGGCCTAGGCAAATCCAAGTTCTTATTATTCCAATCTTAATTACCAATGTTATTTCTTACCTTACACAGTACACCACACATGGTAAATTTGTGTGTGTGTGTGTGTGTGGTGTGTGTGTGTGTGTGTGTGTCTTACAGAATGAGTACAAGTTATAAAGGCTGCAACAGAGCTGAAGAGAGAGAGAGTCTGTATAGATAAGATAATAAACCCAATCAGATCTGAGAGGGAGCTTCTCTACACAGGTATGAACATGAAGCTGCTGAATTCAGCTTCAAGAAAAAAAAAGAGACCAAACTGTGTCAGCAGCAGGAGTCAGTATTTCAGGTCCAGGTCCAGACTGGAAAACAAGTCCATCATTTGGAATGGAAGCAGGCAGTCCAGTAGGTTCCATCAAGGAAGATGTGTGTGGTGAGGCAAGTCAGGGAGTTGTCACTCCTTGATATACACAATATACATCAGATAATACGTTTGCATGGGGCCATGACATAGCAGTGTTTTGTGTCCCTCACTTCAGAGTCCAGGCAAGAAAGTTATATCCTTTCCTTCATCCAACATGTCTGATAAGTTCTTGGGCCTAGCTTTTCTGATATGATTTTAAGATGCCCACATCTCCCAGGGTTTCCATTTTCCCTAATAAATGTATAAGGTGGCTCCCTTTCTATTTCCCAAGAATAAGTCATTTGTCAGTCTGTGCTGGGCGGGTGCAGCTTGACACATAATGAAGTTTATGGTTCATCCAAGGGCCACAGTCATCCTTCTTTCTCCCTCAAAATGAAGTAAAAGTTGCTTGTAAATAAGGCAATTCATAGCCCGAAAACCCAGTGTTTTATACAATATAAGAGTAACTTGGAGTAGGGCAGAGCCTGATCTTAACACTGTGTGTATGTGTGGGAATACTAAGCAGCCTTTACAAAGAACAGGAGGCTGCCACGTGCTATGGCTTGGACAGAGTGTGCTGAGTGAAACAAGCCAGCTGCCAAAGGACAAATGCTACACAACTCCAGTTACAGTGTTGTGGGGTATCCACCAAAGAAGACTGCCCTTGGACATGGGTTTTAGTCAGTAGAAAGTTAGCTGGTCAGTGACTACATTGAGTGTTCAGGATCCCAGTGTAGCCCTGAACCTTTCTCAGAGTGATCTTCTAAGCACAAAAAACCATGTCCTAGGTTGACTACAATGGGCAAGCACAGCTAAGCCAGAAGCAGAATTACAGAAGTGAAAAGGTTAAGGTTAGTACATTTAGTGACTTCCCCAGAATTATAAACTTTGATAGATTAGGCCTTTGTTTCAGTTTTGGCAGGTGGTGCTGTCTACATGCTGAGTTTAACAGCCTGAATGGTACTTCCATCTTGGAGTCAGTTGTGCTAAGGTCTCAGGGCCTACTAAGGTCTGGGGACCTGTTACAACATCGGGTGACTAAAGTGTTCAAATTCATAGAGACCAAAGGTAGAATAGTGGCTGTCAGAGATGAGAGAGAAATAAACAGGAAGTTGTAAGTTGGGTTGATAGTTTCAACAGAGCAGCATTTTTTAAATTCATAATCTCACTATGCAAAGTTAACACACCCAGAGAGGTGTTAGGATTATGCCAAATATCCTACAGGTGTCTTTAAACTTTTTTCTAATTATAATGACAATCATTGTAAATATCAAGAGTAACACTACTCCAATGATATTTGTCATGACACTTGGGATGGCTCCTAACTCTTGAACCCTGAACCTCCTAAAGAAAATTTGAATAGGTTATAGAGAATTATCCATTGTTCCAGATACCTATATAAATCCTTTTGTATACTCAATACATTAGTAACATTTTTTTGCTAGACGGTTAACAAAATTAGCTGTCTTAACTCCTTGTGTCAATGCTATTGCAGAAGCAGTGGTGCTAGCAATTAATGGAATTAAGTCTGTTATACCAGCAATAATCAAGCCCGCTACCCTCTTGCTTCTGCTTAAAGCCTAACTCACTTCTTCCAGCACTTTCAAGCTTTTATCAGTGAATCAAGGTTTTCTAATACTCAGGGCAGTAAGACAAAAGCTGGTTGATAGACTCCCGTAAAAGAGTTTTACATGATGAAAATATTCTGAAGAACTCTGAAATCAAGTTCTGAAGATATCTCAAAACCATATACTGTACTTCAAACTCTAGTCTGTATACTTAAAAACAATTAAGATGGTAGGCTAGGAGAAGGAGAATCCATGAGGACCAGAATAGCATCGGTGAACTGAATGAGGCAGTGTATCAGGGAACAGATGACACACGTAAAACAGAACTTGGGAGAATTTAATAGAGAAATGCACAAAGCTGAGTGTGATCGTGCGTGTCTATAATCCTGGCACTTGGAGGTGGAGGCAGGCGAATTTCAGCTTCATTGAGAGAGTCTGTCTCAAAAAATAAGGTGGTGGGCAATAGAGGAAATCTCTCCACACATACATACATACATGCCTAGTCCACACATGCACAAGCATGTACACACACATACACTAACACCCCTTCAAGGTCATGCTCAATTACATACCACCACCACCAACAACAATAGAACAAACAAACAAACAAAAGCCACATACAAAATTACAATACTGATGGAAATCTGAGAAACGGTGAAACATCCCAGGGGGAGCATTCACATGTCATAAACATTGCCCGCTGCCCAACCATGTGGAATGCTATCCAGTGATAAAGAGACTACTGACACGTTAAGAGAAGCAGTGCTGAGAAGACAGTACATAACGGAGAGACTCTACAATGCCATTTGATATAATCCCCAAAATAAATGCTGTCTGGATTTGCCAATTTCCTGAGTCCATAAATCCCCATTTCCTGAAACTCCATCGATGTGGATTTCTGTTACATGCACCAGAAATGGTATAGCACAAAAGGCTTGACTAACACAACAACCTACCCTTCTCTCTACTGCAGGCACACACCCCTATTCCCCCACCCCACCCCCAACCCCCGCACACACTCTTTTCTGGTCTCCACACTTATGAAGGTCATTCATGGAAATCTGTCATCTCACCAACCCCCATAGAAACAAGTCACTGCACTATTTTAGTGTGGTATATGACACCAAGCAACTTTATGGGTTTTTAAAAAATGAATTTAGATCAGTATATTATTAAAGATCATGTTATAATTTTCATTTTAATCTATTCTTTAATAATATTCATAATATATAAGGACAAGGTTGACTTTCTTCCATTTAACAAGTGATGCATGCTGCTTAATTTATTTCAAATTAAGTATGCACGAAAGAGTATGGCTTATCTACAAATTCAAAATGACATTTTAATTTTGTGTTTGGGGACCAAATGTGTATTAATATGTAGATTGAAATTTAACTATGTGTTGGAGCCCTCCAAACTGCTTCCATGACCTGATATTTGGAATTCTTGAATTTCTCTCTTTAAAAAAATCAATTACTTTATTATTATAATTTTCATGTTTTGTTTCTAAAAAAGGAGACGTGAGCACTTTCTGGCTGCTATTTGCAAGTACTCTCCAGAAATAACACACTGTGGAGTTGGATCATTTATTTCCAATAAAGGAAAAGCCAAATTGAATAAAAATTTCCCCTGTTAACATGGGTTTTGAAGAACTAGAGCTCTCGTGATGTACTCAGAGGTGCTTACAAGTCTGAGGTCAAAATTCAAAGCTCTCAGTTTTGTGTCTATTGCTCATTCTCTCTCTTTCTTTCCCATCAGATCCATGTTAAGGGAACAAATCAGTAACTCATTCTGTTCTAAGTCAGTATTATTGATGCCATCTCTCTTTCCCAAGTTATCCACTTGAGAATAAGTCAGTCACCTGAATGATAATAGAAAGCTACAAAAGGGGCAAGACCACCACCACAGGCACAAGAGCACAGTAAGCTAGCAACTAAGTGACAGAGGGACTAGCCCCCAAATACCTCATCAGCGTCTGGCAGTGTTTATGTTTATACTGGTTACTTTTGTCATCACTGTGGCAAAGCGCTTGACTAAAGTAACTTATGGACTGTTTATTTGGGTTCATACTGTCCATCACGGTGGGGGAGTCAGGGCAGCAGGAGTCTGAGGCCGCTGGAAGCATTCCATCCACAGTCAGCAAAGGGAAAGAGAGAAATGTACCTGCTCGGGTCGCTTTCTCCTTCTCCTGACCTCAATCCATGGTATAACAATGACCATCCACATCTAGGGTGGGTCTTCCTACCTCAAGTAACCAACTCTACAAAAGTCCTCAAGGACAGGGCCAGAGATTTATCTCCTAGGAGATTTCATCAGGTTAACAGTCCATTTTAATCACCCCAACATCTAGAATTAAATGGTATTCTACAATCATTTTTTTAAACCGTAATAACCCCCTGGTTATTCTTTATACCCAAACTGAAGTTGAACATTTTGAACTCATTCCTGGCTCCCAGCTCTAGGACCTTCAGCAACTTATTTCCCTTTTCTTTTCTAACACTGTTTATAGATATCAACGAGGAATTAAAATTTTTTATCCAGTGAGCTTAGCCAGTCCACAGTGTGGCCACGCACCATCAGTGCAAATCGGGAGAATGTCACCTTGAACTTGGCTTTGGTTATTTTCACTTCAGTGTATTGTCCAACTGGCAGATGGGTGAAAGCTTGTGGAGGATGAAAGTGATGACGATCTCCATGTGAACAGATGTAGCTCATCAAAGCAGCCCTAAGAGAACAAGGTTTCACCTGGGAGCAAACAAAAGCCTCATTTTCATAGCATCATTAGGCTGAGGCAGGTAGTGATGTGCAAGTGTGGTCCCCAGTCCTGCCTTACTGACTTGAGTATTTCCAGAAATAGGAATTCTTTTTTAAAGATGTATTTATTTGTCTTATGTGTGAGTACTCTGTCTGCATGTATACCTGCAGGCCAGAAGAGGGCATCAGATCCCATTATAGATGGTTGTGAGCCACCATGTGGTTGCTGGAATTGAACTCAGGACCTCTGGAAGAGCAGCTAGTGCTCTTAACCTCTGAGCCATGTCGCCCCTCCCCAGGAAATATAAATTATTGAACCTCAGCTCAGGCCTGAGGAATCAGAAACTTTGAAACTGGGGTACAGCAATTTATATTTTAACAAGCCTGGCTGAGCAGACGCGCGCTTGGGAGCGTTCTGAGTAGAGCAGCGGTCGTAGGAGCCTCAGCACTGTTGTGTCGGGTGGCAGCGCGGGTAGGAGGCTGGCCCCGGTGGCGGTGGCCGGTGCCGCGGACTCTGGAGCTGCACATTAACACGCAGATCATGCAGCTGCACCACAGCAAGCACCAAGCGGCCTATGTGAACAATCTGAACGCCACCGAAGAGAAGTACCACAAGGCGCTGGCCAAGGGAGATGTTTCAACTCAGATTGCCCTTCAGCCTGCACTGAAGTTCAGTGGTGGGGGACATATTAATCACACCATTTTCTGGACAAATCTGAGCCCTAATGGTGATGGAGAACCCAAAGGAGAGTTGCTGGAGGCTATCAAGCGTGACTTTGGGTCTTTTGAGAAGTTTAAGGACAAACTGACAGCCGTGTCTGTGGGAGTCCGAGGTTCAGGCTGGGGGCTGGCTTGGCTTCGATAAGGAGCAAGGTCGCTTACAGATTGCTGCCTGCTCTAATCAGGACCCACTGCAAGGAACAACAGACCTTATTCCGCTGCTGGGGATTGACGTGTGGGAGCACGCTTACTATCTCCAGTATAAAAACGTCAGACCTGACTATCTGAAAGCTATTTGGAATGTAATCAGCTGGGAGAATGTTACTGAAAGATACACAGCTTGCAAGAAGTAAAGCCTTTTGGCCATGTTGAGTATGCCAGGCCCTTGGCTGTTTTGTAGCAGTGCAGAGCACTGCAGCACTATGACTGAGATGCTGTAATCTTTACTGATGTCTATCCACATATGTGATGAGCATAATGTTATGATAATTTCTTATTTTAATTAAATTTACTATCAGTACAAAAAAAAAAAAAAAAAAACCAAACAAACAAACCTGGCTGAGCTTCATGAAAGTCCATGACATTTACGGGGTATCCAGAATCTAATTGATCCTTTTATTTTTTTCATCATCAAGTGCTAAATGACATCGAAGCAATGCCTTCAAAGATAGAGAAAAATATTAGAACTTAAAACTCTGTGTGTGGAGGGAGGGTTGTGGGGGTTGTCTTACTATGTAGCACAGGCTTGTTTTAATCTCTCAGTTCTTCCACCTCCACCATTGAAATGCAGGGATTATGCACAAGTGCACCACCACACTTAAAGGCTTTGGGGATCTCATGCATTTGTGTGTGTGTGGTGTGTGTGTGCGCATGTGTGTATGCGCCTGTGTGTGAAGGGTGAATGAATGGCCTTTCAAGTGCCTGATAGCTTTGACTGTGTCTGGGGTTCTGGCTCCAGGAGCACCTTCCTAGCATGCTCTAAGCACTGACCAATGAAATATTCTGTGATGACAACAATATTCTATAGCCTACAACATCAATCTGTGACACACCACTCAGTATGTGAGCCACTAGGGGCAAGAAGCACTTAATGGTACGGTTAGCACCATTAAAGAGATGGGGTTAAAATCTCACAGAATCTTAACTAATTTAAATTTGATAGCCACACATTGGTCAGAGTTATACTGAAAGTTACTGTTTGCATCAAATAATGTTACACACTTAATGTATGCTAAGGAAAATTATCCCGTTTCTCTAAAATTCAAATGTACTGATCAACTACTGTTGTTATTTGCTAAATTTGACCTGAGCCATGGAGAGTTTGATTGAAAGGTTCTCTGGTCAGGTATGGCAGTACACTAAGTGATCCCAGCACTAAGGAAGCAGAAGGAGCGTCACTGGAAGTCTGGGGCCGATATAATCTACACAGAAACTTCTAGATTAGGCGTCACAAAAGAAGGAGGAGGAAGAAAGGAAAGAAGGAACAAGGAGAAAGGGAGAGGCGGGTTTGTCATTAGCCACAAGGACAGAGGCACAGCTCCACCCCCAAAATGAATCTGGGTTTGGAGTATAGTCCTAGGTACTTGGCATGTTATCTGTGAGCCATGCTATTGGTTGCCAGGCAGACAGTGCCTCCTTACCTATTCAATCCCCTAGTCACCTCGACGGCCGATTACCATATTAAAGTCATTGTGAGAATTAAAAAAAACATAAGATCAAGATTTATTTATTATTCCTATACTTGTAGCTTTGCTTTGCTTCAAAAAACAAACCCCAAAATATATAGCAACTAGAAGAATATTGCTAGTTCTCTAGAAAACTTAATGGTGGTTTTTTTTGACAACCCTATAATTTCCAGCTGTGATCAAATAGAGGTGCCATAACTCTCTCTTCTTTGGGTACAGAAAAGAAACCAGTACTTGATGCCTCTGAACTCATCATTGATATAATAAAGAAGGTATTATTTTACAACTGCATATTAAGTGGATATGTAATAACCCCATTTTGTGTGTGTGTGTTTCTTTCATTTCTTTATCTTTACTTTCTTTTAGACAATGTCTCATTATATAGCTCAGGCGAGCCTGGAACTCGATATATTGCCCAGATTCAAGATTCTCCTGCCTCAACCTCCTAGGTGCTGGGTTTACAGGCATGTGCTGCCACCACCACATTCACCTTTGAAAACATTATTTTTAAAAAGATTTATTTGTTTTGATTTTATGTGTATAGGTATTTTGCCTGCACATATGGTATACCACATGCATGCCTGGTGCCTCTAGAGGTCAGAATAGGGTGTCAGATTCCCTAGAACTGGAGTTACAGATGGTTGTGAGCCACCATGGAACTGGGAATTGAACCTGGGTCCTCTGAAAGAACCACCAGTGCTCTTAACTGCCTACCCATCTCTTTAGCCTGAACACCACCATTTTTAACTAACAAAAGGTATTTTGAAATTGACCCTCCCTTCCCAGAAATAGCAGAAAAAAAAATAAACACGGTATTTTTAAAAACAAATGTTCTAGGAGGCAGAATGGTTCTAGACACTCTTGTTTCTTGTAGGCAGCCGTGTTTAAGATAGCAAAGTCGTATGACTAGCACCTGACAATGTAAGCAGCTGGCTTCCAGCGTGGCCTGCTCAGCTAAACTGGTAAACAAGTCCTTTGTGCATGTTGGCCTCGTGCCCCTCCCTAGAGGGCTTATGCTAATGAGGTATTGGCAGTCTAACCTATCCTGAGAGAACATGTCACCCAGCCCACCTTGGGCAGATATATAAGCAGCTCATTTCTGCTGCTGGGGGTCCCCAGCTATAAGTCCCCGTCCCCGTCCATAAGTCAAGAGTCGTTCCTGCAATAAAGCTGACTGAGAAGGATCTGATCGTGTTGTGTCTTAATTGCTGGTCAAGGCGGACGCGACAGTTTCTGAGAACTGTTAGGATTTGGAATGATATTTTATGATTTTGTTTCAAAAGAAAAGTTGTAGTAAAACAAACAGCAGATTTTAAAAAATAAATCTTGATAAAATTGTGTCTAGATCATCACCTTTGAAATTTTTCCATTTTCTCTGTTTCCTAATATCCTCACATAGATACATATTGAGCTTTAAGAGCCGATGATTTGCCCCCAATGGATTTCCAGGAAGTGTTTCTCAGCACTTGTCTTGCTCTGTCCCTTCCCTAGCACTTTACTAAAGAGAAGCATTGGGTCTGGAGGGCAGCTGATTCTCTGCCCCCAAGATACAAGCATGTGAACAGTCTCCTAGAATAACTCTAACTTAACTCAGAAACATAACGCTTGCCCTGGAGGGGCTTCCCCTGTGACTGGCACCCAGACTGAGTATGAGTGCTCTCTCATCCTGTGACAGCATCAGAGCCAAGTCAATATCTGGGGAAACTTGATAGATGTGTTAATTTTCAGACCTATTTGGATGATTTCTGTTACCTGAATAATCCATACATTAAGGAAAAAGAAAAAGAAGCTCTTCTACTGAAGTCTACCTAAAAGACTCCAGTTCACTTTCCCATAGTGATAGTTGCCCTTTAAAATACTAAGGAAACTGTGTCTTCCAGACACAACAAGTCTGATGCACATATGAACTCCCAGAAACTGGAGCGGCACACATAAGGCCTGCACAGGATCAAGCCAGATGGGATCCCAGTGCTGAGAAAGAAGTGGACACAGGTTCCCATTCCTAATCAAGAAGCCATCTGCAGTTAAGACCCATTTGCAAAGGGAAAAAATTAGTTTTTTTCCAATGGAGTCTTATTGGGGATATTAACCATTCTTAAGAGCTGGTCTCATGCCCAGCAGTATATGGCCAACATAAAAGGAACTCAATGATATTTTTGTAGATTTTTGTCTCATTTTGTATTGCTTGGAGTGTGTGTGTTGTGGTGTGTGTGTGTGTGTGTGTGTGTTTTTCTGCTCTTAAGTGGTTGGATCTGGGAGGCAGACTAAAGTCCTGTGTAAAAGCCAACTGTTAATCCTACCAGGTGAGAGTAAGACGACTACCACAATTTTTCAGCCAAATTTGAAGCAAGCTAACTAATCAGGACCATGTATACTGACCAAGTTCATACCTGAGACCCAAGCTCAGAATATGGTACCAAATTATATTAGTCAGGGGCTTATAAAGACAAAAAGCCACAAGACTACATACTTCCTATCTTCCTACAATCAGAGGCAAGCATACATCCTGACATACTTCCTGCCTACTTACCTCCTGCCTATGTATGATCAAGCACACATCCTATGCCCTTGGAACAACCAAACTTTTTTTTTTTTTAGGTTTTTTTTTTTTTATTATTATTGGAAATTTTTTATTGGAAATTTTTTTTTACATTTCAGATGTTCTCTCCTTACCCCATTTCCCCCCCTCCCTCCCAGGAACTCACTATCCCTTCCCCCTCTTCCCGCCTCCACGTTGGTGTACCCCCACCCACCCTCCCCTGTACCTCACCTCCCCACCCTCGAGTATCCACCCCCCACGACGTCCAGCCTTCATGGGACCAAGGATCTCTTCTCCCACTTATATATAGCTCCCTTGCATATATAGCTGGAGCCATGGGTCCCTCCCTAAGCTCTCCCAGGCTGGTGGTTTAGACCCTGGGGGCTCTGGTTGGTTGGGATTGTTGCTTTCCTCATGGTGTCGCAAAATGGAATATTACTCAGCTATTAAAAACAATGAATTTGATAAATTCTTATATAAATGGATGGAACTAGAAAATATCACCCTGAGTGAAGTAACCCAATCACAAAAGAACATACATGGTATTCACTCACTGATTATTGGATTTTAGCCCAGAAGCCTGAAATACCCAAGATTCAACTCACAGACCACATAAAGCTCATGAAGAATGATGACCAAATAGGGAGCCTTCAATCCTTCTTAGAAGGAGTAACAAAATAATCAAGGGTGCAAATATGGAGACACAGTGCAGGACAGAAACTGAAGAGAGGGCGTTACAGACCATTCCACCTGGATATCCATCCCATGTGCAGTCACCAAAGGTAGAGGTTGATGTGGATGTCAGGAATGTACATGCTGACAGGAGCCTGATATAGCTGTCTCCTTAGAGGTCTGCAAGAGTCTGACATATTCAGAGGCAGATGCTCACAGCTAACCATTAAACTGAGCATGGGGTTCCCAATGGAGAAGATAGAGTGAAGGCTGAAGGAGTTGAGAGGATTCGCAACACAACCAAACTTGTTTACAGAAGCAAAACCACCTAACTTGTTATCCTATACAAACAACAGCCCCCGGCATTCCAGGAAGTTATGTCCTTGGGCAAGTGGGTCTTATTGGTTAGAGGCATTTTTGTTTTATAGATCTCTTAAGCATGGTAATTTAAAGTTGCAATATAATGTTATTCAGAGCATCAATCAGGGTTAAGAGTCTTGTGAGTAAAGTGTATAATCAAAAGGACAAGCTGTGTCTAGTGAATATGGGTTTTTTCCCCATAGAGGCATATAAACAAATAATAATAATAGCCAGTTGTAATGAATGATATGAAGTAAACTCACTCCTATCTGCTACACCTGAGAGGGGCACAAAAATATATTCTAAGAACAAGTTTGTGTTTGAACTGAGGTCACAAGTCTTGTCTTGCTTTCTTGGAGTGATCTCACAAGCACTCAGAATTCTCGTATAACTTCATTCTTGGACCGTTTTCTGACAGTTGGTCTTTTGCTTATATATTATGGTTTTCAATTTGTGGGTTTTTTTTTTTTTTTTTTTTTTTTTTTTTTTTTTTTTTTTTTGGTTTTTCGAGACAGGGTTTCTCTGTGTAGCCCTGGCTGTCCTGGAACTCACTGTGTAGACCAGGCTGGCATCGAACTCAGAAATCTGCCTGCCTCTGCCTCCCAAGTGCTGGGATTAAAGGCGAGCGCCACCACCGCCCGGCCCAATTTGTGTTTTTTATAGATTTTATTTTTATGTGTTTTGTGTATATGCTTCTTGCACTTTTGCCTTTTTTAAAAAAATGATTTTTGTTTGCCTGTTTGTTTTCTAAACAGAGAGAACAAGAAAGGGAGTGGAGTTGGATATGTGGGGAGGTAGAGAGGATCTGGGAGGAGTTGGGGGAGGGAACCATGTCCAGAATATATTGTATGACAAACTCATAGCCAATCTAAAACAACAGCTAGACCAGGACCTCAGAATTATTAATGAAGCTTAACATCATGTCACCTTGTGGTCTCCAACCCATATGCTCTCCTGGCTCAGATCCTGGGGGAATTCCAAGGTTTACTGTCTTATATTTAAAAGATCACTTTTTACATTTATCTTTTGAATTTCATATATAAGTACTGTATTTACATCACTAGACTCTCCTCTCTTCAAGCTGCTACTCCTCCTTGAATTCATGGCCTCTTTTTCTTTAATTATTGTTACATGCACATATAAATGAGTACATACATAAATACAACCTACTGAGTTTATTTAATGTTGCTCATATGTATATATGTTTAGAGCTGACCACTTGGGATTGGATAACATATTCAGGGCTTGTCCCTGGAGAAAGATGGTTTTCTCTCTCTCCGTAGTCATTAATTGCCAGTACCTCTTTGTCTAGGGGTTGTGGCCTTCTGAGATCCCTGTCCCCCATCCACATTTGGTGTTGTCATTATCCAGGTGTCGTTTAGGCAACCATATTGCTGAGATTTCATGGGTGCACCTTCCCTGTCGTATATAGAAGACACTATCTCACAGCAGACACCCTCCCTAGTCCATTGTGTCTTACTTTCTGTCCCCTTGTCTGAGATGTTCCCTGAGCCTTTTGTGAGTAGGGTTCTGTTGTGCATTGAATTTTTGATCATTTATAGCTCTCTGTAATGGTTTATACCTGCTACAAAAAGAAGCCTCTCTGAGGAGGGGTGAGAGCTTATCTGTGGATATAAGAATCAATATTTAGACTGTAGTTGGAAATTATGACTTAGGAAAGTGTGGCAGGAGAATATTCTCTAGGTTCCATGGCCAGTCACGAGTAGTTGGCTAAGTTTAGAGTAGTAGGCATGAGTAACTCTTACTGGGTAGCCTTAAGTCCAATTAGGTGGCTGTTGGTCATTCCCCAGAACATAATGCCACTATTGCACTTAAGTGATTAATTTTTCTATATCCTTTTTACACCCTGAGTCCTAATACCTATTTGCTTTTGAAGGCCTAGCCTCCCAGGTTACCCAATTCACCTGATAGGCTACCCCAGGGACAGTCCTCATCTATTTGACCAGGCCTTATCTAGGGACCTGCTCCCTTCTCCAGCCCTCAAGCTGAAGTTCTTCAGTATGTAGGCAACTTCCATTTCTGTGCACCCACAGAAAAAGATCCAAGAAAAACTAAGGCTCTCCTCAAATTCTTACCCAATAGAGGTATCCAAAATGAAAGTCCAATTGTGCAACAGTCAGTCTAATACTTAGGACTGTATCTGTTTAAAGGAAAGGGGAAATTGAATGAAAACCATGTGTCACCTACCTCTCCTTTCCCTTTACCAAAAACACTTAAACACCAAGGTTTTTTTTTCTTTTTTTTTCCTTTTCTTTCTTTCTTTCTTTCTTTCTTTTTCTTTCTTTCTTTCTTTCTTTTTCTTTCTTTCTTTCTTTCTTTGAATTACTGGATTCTACAGGATCTTGTTTCCAAGGAAATTGTTTGACCTCTATATCAGCTAATAAAAAAGCCAAGGCAGGAAATACACAAACCCTGACCTGAAGGCTCAGAGGAGCTTTAGGACACTAATCCCACCAAAACATCTATGCTGGATACCTTCTCTCTCTCTCTCTCTCTCTCTCTCTCTCTCCTCTCTCTCTCTCTCTCTCTCTCTCCTTCTCTCTCGCTCTCGCTCTCGCTCTTCTCCCCCTCCCCCACTCTCTCTCCTCTTTCTCCCTTCCTCCCTCCCCTCCTCTCTCTTTCCCTGTCCAAGTTAGGGATACTGATATTGGGATGAAACAGCATGACAGTAAGTTAGGGAGAAAAGTGACTTGCATTTCCACGTCACTGTTCGTCGTCCAAGGAAGTTAGGATAGAAGATTAAACAAGGCAGGAATCTGAAGGCAGGAGCTGATGCAGAGGTCATGGAGCGGCTAACTGGATTGCTCATCATGGCTTGCTCAACCTTCTTACTTATAGAACCAGGACCACAGCCCTGGGATGGCACTATATACAGTAAGTTGTGCCCTCATACAACAATCATGAATTTTAAAAAATGCTCTACAAAAAAAAAGAAAAAGCAAAAAGAAAGAAAAGAAAAAAAAGCCTACCAGGCTTGCCCACACCTAATTTATGGGCATTTCTTAATAAAAGTCCCACTCTTCAGATTGTAAGGCCGAGAGCCTGGACCCCCTACACACCCCAAGTCAGGAAACGTGCTTGCCCCAGGATCACTGAATCCTGAATCGGCACTTGAGCACATCAGAACAAGAGGCTTTTACTGGGAACCAGTATGCTTGCTCACCTACACTGACGCAAGAGGAGTAGGAAAGAGAGCCCCAACATCCAAAACACAGCGGTTTATAAAAAATTTAAGCCCAGGCTGGAGGGCCTGGGGAGTAGGGCTCCTAGAGCAGGAACTGCCTTGATTGTATTTCTTATCAGCATACAGCTGGAAACAAGAGATCCAGGATGTTCCGGCGGTGCTCCCTCTCTTTATCGGCCCACACCCCTGCAGTTTCAGAATATTTTATGTTCCTGCCCTGGGCCCTTCCCAGATTCACGTCCTGTTATTCTGAGATACTGGCCAATAAATTTCTTTTCTTACAAGATGACTTAAGTTAGTTCATATTAACTAACCACCATACACTCTCTTTCCCCTCTTCCCCTCCTTGTCATCTTTCTTTCCCCCTCCTACCCTTACAAGCATCCATAACCATAAGCCCTCAGAATGAAAGCTCCAAAAGTCATACTTTTCTGACAGTAATGGCAATAATAGCTTAGAAACATCTAGTTTCTCAAAGAACCTGAGGAGATAGATAGCTGTAAATAACATTTGTGTAAATCACCTCCTTCATTCTCCTCTCATCTCCAATGGAAGAAGTGCCAAGAGTTGTATGTCTGGCCACTTCTGCTCCAAGAGCAACCCTGCAGTGAAGGAGGCAGCGCATTAAAGAATTTTCATTAAAGCTATGTTTATAGGAGCTCTTCCACAAGTTAAACAGAACATACATAGGAGTCTCCCCCATAGCTATTTGCCTTCTGTTATACCTTCCCCAGCTGCTACTACCCTCCAATAGAGACATAATCATCTTGAATAAACTCTTAAAATTTGCTGAGTTTGCCAAAAACAGTCCTTTGCAAAACTGTCCAGAACCAGGAAGATGATCCAAAGTATAAGCCTGATGCCCCACATGTAGAAAAAGTGGTTCTTTCACCCCCACGTGCACATTCATGCGTGTGCACACACACAGATAAATAACTGTAATGAAAAAATAGGAGAAAAAATTGTCCCAGCGTCTTTAGGCTTCTGATTTCTTTCTGTATTTGCCCACTGGAAAGTGGGAGGACAAGGTCTTCTTAGGACACAAAGGTGAGGAAGTGGCAAGTTTCTCTCTCTCTCTCTCTCTCCTCTCTCTCTCTCTCTTGTGTGTGTGTGTGTGTGTGTGTGTGTGTGTGTGTGTGTCTGTCTGTCTGTCTGTCTCTGTCTATCTCTGTCTCTGTCTCTCTGTGTGTATGTATGTGTGTGTCCGTGTCTGTGTGTGTGTGTCGTGATACAGGTGTGCAGGGGCCTGTATCACATAAGAGCCTGAACGTCTTGGAAACATGTTTCTCGGAGACTATGAAGAGACAGTGGAATTGGCTGTTCTCTTCCAACCCTTCCCTCCACCACCAGCTAGCGCCCCTTTGCAATCTCTGACTCTAGAGGACAGGGAGTCTTCCGGTGAGAGGTTGCTTCCTCATCAGGCGAGTGAGCTGTAAGGGGAAGGAGGAGGGGGTGGGCAGAAGCTTGCACAGCGATGAGTGAAGAAGAACACGTAGTCGCTGCTTGAGGCTGGAGAGAGACTTACAGGAAGGGGACGCTGGTGTTCAGCTCCCTGCCCTGACTCTAGCAGAACTACAGAGATGCGCATACTGGAACCCTGGGGACTGCTTTGGGGAGGATTTTTGGGTGAACTTTGCAAATGCTCTCTGGGGTTGCCGGGAGCACGAACCTGGAGTCTGGTGCCCCCTCGTGGACTACAGATATCTGAACTGGAGCTACCTCGAGGATCTGAGAGGGCTGCATGGCTGAAAACCAGTTTCCCACTGGTTTTCCCACTAATCCCCTGACCTATTGCCTTCAGAATGTGGAAAAGGGGCCTTGGGCATCACCGAGGCACAGTGTGCAGTAGCACAGGGCCATCCTATGGGTGGCCGCAGAGGAGGAGAAACCCAGCTTAAAGATGAATACAGAGCACACAAAGTTGCTTACATTTGTAATCCCAACACGCAGGAAGCCGAGACAACACGATTGCAAGTTCTAGGCCAGCCTGGGGTATGGGGGGGGGGGGTGTCACAGCATCTGATCTGAAAAAGGACCTTTCCCCTCAGGAAAATCTAAGCCTTCCTTCCCTGGCCACCATTTTCAGACTAGAGGAATTTGTAGTCAAGATCATCATCAGCGTTAGCAAACAAGGGAGCACAGAGAGTTCTTCTAAGAGCCACCTAAAGCGCCCAGACTCATGTGTTTGAAAGCAGGGATTGGAAAACATAAAATGGTGTCACATATAGTCATCCAGTAAATTGAGCCCCATCAACATGTCAGTGACATACGCCCAGACACAGGGCATAGACTTGGGAAGCAGGTAGAAAGAGAACTAAATATTAATATACCACTTAATAGATTTATTACCTCAGGAATTCCTATCCCAGTCTCAATTTCTTCATTTGTAAATAAGGGTAAGCCCTAATGTGAAATCCAGTGTGTGCTGCAAACCTGTAATCCAGCACTTGGGACTCGGAGTCAGGAGGATCCAGAGTTTAAGGTCATCCTTAGCTACATTACAAGTTTGAGTTTGAGAGTCCCACCTAGGATACAGGAGACAAGGAATTCTGCCTCAAGAATGAAAGAGGGAGGTGGTGATCCCTGGTGGACATTTCTAATAAGTTAGGAAAAGGATTAGAGGAAGCATTAGAAGTAAACAGGAGCTGCTGCTTATTTAGGAATAAGTGGCCGCTTGTTGTCAGTTCCCACGTGTCTTTATTGGGGGAAAGATCTAAAGAAGTCTATGGCAAAAGACAAAAAGAACTAGTAAAATCAAAGTTAAAAAAAAACATGGGTGGATGCTTGTAGTACCATTACTCAGGAGGCAGTTCCTGGCCAGAGTGAGACTATCTCAACCCCCTCCCCCAAACAAACAAACAAAAAAACATAAAACAAAAAACAATCCCCTCAAAAGAAATGAGTAAGGAATGCTGTCAATCCAGACTCAGTGATCTGAGCTTCAAATTTGGTTGTGTTTCCTGGCAGCTAAGGCACAGAAAAGAAAGGTGAACGGCCACCCACATACAGCTCCGCTCATCAGAGAGAGGAAGAAGCAGAACTTCTCAAAGGACATGAGAGTTCTCCTGGCTCCCGGTTTCAGAAGCCATGTGTCAGGGGGAGATTTTCTGGCTTGGCTTATAAAGGACTTCACAGGTTTTCTTTCCTGGGGGAGGGGATTTCCAACCTGTTAACAGAAGTGATGTGCTAATTGAGACTATGACAATTTCTGTAGCAATTACTATCTGTAATCCTTCCAATTCCCTGCTATGTTATGAGATCATCCAGAGCATGTGTATATTCACCGCTTCCACCCCCAAGGAAATATTCTGTCACCCACACAGAAGCCTCAGATTGAGAACAAATGTCTTCAGCATATAGGGGTAGTTTTAGACTAAATAGTTATATTAAAAGGTTCTCTTTCCATGGCCCGATTCTGGCCCCACTACTCTTCCATCAAAGGTCATGGTCATCTTTCAGGAGCATTTATATAGGAAGTGAACACCTTTTGCCAAAAAAAAAAAAAAAAAAAGCAAACAAACAAAAAAAAAACCCCACTACAGGTGAGCTTTCCCAGCCAACCACTAAGGCACCTTAGCTAATCTGCATATGCTAACGTGGGTTCCAAGAAAGGCGTCAAAATAAGTCCCTGTCCTCCCTCACCTTTACTTTAATCCTCACATAGGTTTTGCTTTTACCATATGGTAATTATTTCCAAATCACAAGTGCAAACACTCACTCTGATTGGAAAATTAGCAGATTTCAAACTCAGGTAATTTGTCCCTAATGAGGAACTTGTTGAACTGAATTTAACAATTAACTCGAACACCCTTTGCTGCCTGCCTCTAAGGAAGGGAGTGGAAGACAGAAGGGCAAGTCAAGGGCTGGGGTCCAGCAGGTTAAGGCTGGGTTGGGGAAAGGTGAGTTCATGAGGCTCTTAGAACCTCAGACACTTGGCTATTCAAAGAGCTATATGTGTGTATAATGTACCTAAATTTGAAGACATATGAAAGTAGAGCAACTAATACAATAAGTGTTCCTGTACCCACAATTCACCTCCCATTGCTATGGGGAGGTCTCCAGTTTCCTCGGATCTCCACCCCAGCAGCAATCTTGGTTCTTGTGCTCCCCAAAGAGAAGAATTCAGATAGGACACAGTAACAGATGGAGCAGAGGGCTTAATTAGCACAAGCAAGGAAGCAAGAGTGAATTCTTTATGGGAAAAAGGTGGATCTAGATGAGCAGCTAAAACCCCAATCCTAGCAGGCATGAGGTTCATATCTCTCTACTGTCTGTTGTCCCCTCCCTTGTGTCTCTCCCAGGGTAAGCACTTCCAGGAAAGGGGTGTGCTTTTCTTGGAAGTCCATTTTTACCCAGAATTTAGTCCAAATAGATATATAAGATACAAAAATATTCATAGGGGTTTAAGTACCCTTAAAGTTGTTGAAATTTTCAGTAAAGGAAAGGGTAACAGTATTCTGTTATTCTGTGCATGTTCCCTTGGAGTCTTGAAGTTGCTTTAATCTAACCTCTCTAGCAGTGTGGACCACTTTCTCCCACTGTCCCTTACATCCGGTTTTTGGCAGGTCCTAAACTGGCTTATCTGGAGTTTATCACAGCCACTTTCTTTGTATCTGGATCATCAGTTAACCATCACTATTATCTTTATACTGTTTCAGGGACCTCATCAAAGCCTGCTTGTTGTTCCTTAGATCTGCTATATTACACTGTATTAATTTAACACACTTAATAAAATCAGAAGCGGTAGACAGATGCTGCTGCTGCTGTTGGTCACTATCTCCTGGAGCTAACCTCCTGTTTAACACCACCACTATCCACTCATGGCTAATGTGGTATCAGCTGTGTAGAAGGAACTGGAAACCTAGAAGTCAGATAAACAAGAGTACTAAAAGAGAACATAGAAAGAGAGGGAGTACCTGTCTCTCTCTCTCTCTCTCTCTCTCTCTCTCTCTCTCTCTCTCTCTCTTTCTCTGTCTCTCTCCCTCCCCACACCCCCCTCTCTCTCCCTCCCCACACCCCCCTCTGTTTCCCCCACCCCTACCACCCCAGGCTCCCAAAGTCCTGGGAAGGTGAAATCTGTGAGTTTTAGTTAACTGCTGGGATGGTTAGGATCCCCTTCCTGGGCACTTCACATATGATTGTGCAGAGCTTTTCAAACCGTTCTCTTTTGCCCTCCTTAGTCCATGTCTGGTGCCCCTTGATTTCTGCAGATTACAGCCCAAGTAACCCCAGACTGTAAGGATTTCAAGGTTACCCAAGCATAGGACCATTGCTTTTTAATGCGATCCAACTCCAATATCAAGATCTAGCTCCCAATTCATGCTTGAGACTCTTTCTGTATTTGGCTTTGCTCCTCCATCTCCAGAGTGCCAGTGACACTGCCTAGCAAAACAAAACAAACAAACAAAACCCACTAGCCACATGTGGCTAAGCACCCAAAAGATAGCTAGTGAGAATAAAGAGCTAAATTGAAAATGTGTTTACCTACAATTATTTTAAATTTTAAAAATTGCCAAGCATGGTGGTACATCCCTTTAATCCCAGCACTCCGAGAAACAGAGGCAGGCAGATCTCTGAGTTTGAGGCCAGTCTGGTCTATAGAGGGAGTACCAGGACAGCCAGGGCTATGAAGAGAGATCCTATCTCAAAATAAAATCAAATAAAATTTAAAAATTGGTACTTGATTCACTTATCAGGAAAATTATAAGTGCATTTGAGAAACGAATCTGCATTTTTAAACAAAGATCCATTATTTGTTTATGTGTACATGTGTGCCTGTGTGTATGCATGCAGATATTGAGGAAGCCAGAAGGGAATTGGGTCCCCTGGAGCCATAATTATGATAGTTGTAAGCCACCTGACAAAGACCCTGGGAAAGTAATTTGGGTCCTGTGGAATTGCTGCAAGCACTTTTACCCATTGAGCCCTTTCTCCAGCACCCTGGATCTGCATTTCAACTGTAAGTTTTCCACAAGTCTAAATTCACATCATGTATTTTTGTATGTGTATGCCTATATTGGGAGTTGGGGGCACATGGACACTAATGGGTAACCTCAGCTGTCTCTTCCAGGTGCCATCTACCTTATTTTTTTACCTTTTTATTGATTCTTCATGACTTTCTTACCATTTACCCTAATCCCACTCATCTCCCTGTCCCTCTATAGCTGCCCTATGCTCTCACAACCTCCCACCAAGGAAAACAAACAATACAATTTTTTAATTTAATTAAAATATTTTTTAAAAGTCTCACCGTGGAAACTGAGGTGTGTCACTGTGTGTTTCCAGTTCCTCCTCTCTACACAGTACACAAAAAAGGTTCTGCTTTCTTTCTCTTCCATCTCTCCACCACACCCACTTTCACATGAAGCAGGCATGCCTCTGAGTGTTTTCTGCCCACCGGCTGCCATGTGGCAGCATCTACCTTAATTTTTAAGCAGTATCTAATTTTGAGGCCAGAGAGATGCCTCAAGGAGTAAAAGGGCTAGCCACACATGCATGACAAGGCAAGTTCAATCCCCAGAACTCTCAAAAAAATCCAAATGTTATGGCCAACAGCTATAATCCCAGTGCTTTGTAATATGAGATGAGAGTTGACAACAGGAGAATCACCCTGGAGCTCAGGAGCTACCTCTCCTGGAGTGTACAGCACAGCAGCAGAAACAGCAAGAGGACGCTGTCTCAAAGGTATAAGATATATCTACAGATACATGCATGTACACAACCATGCAAGAAAGAAACAGAGAGGAGGAGGGAAGGAGAGGGGAAAAGGGGAGAAGGAGGGAGGGGGAGAGAGAGAGAGAAAGAGAGGGAGAAAGAGAGGGAAGGGGAGAGGGAAAGGGGGAGAGAGAGAAAGAGAGGGAGAGAGAGGGAAGGAGAGAGGAAAGGGAGAGAGAGAGGGAGAGAGAGGGGGTTAAATAATGAGTAAGAATTCATCTTAGGAAGGAAAAGCTGGGTGTGGTGGCGCATGCCTTTAAGTAGTCTGGAGGCAGAGGAAGGCATAGCTCCGTGAGTTCTAGGCCAGCCTCAAACATAGTGAGCTTCAGGACATCTAGGACTACCAAAAAAAGGAGGGGGAAGAGAAAGAGGTTCAAGTGAAGTCACAAAATGTGAAGCCAGCTAATATTCTCAACTGAAACCACATTCAAATAGCCAGATAGAGATAATTCCAGAGAAATAAACAGATGCCACTAAATGGTAACTGGAAACAAAGGTGAATTTATTTGCCTGTCTGAAAGGAAGGGTACATCACTGGAGCAAAACATTCTGCTTATTGTACCTGAACTTACAGAGCTAAAGGAGGAAGGACACCAAAACTGGCCGCGCACTGAGGTCAGATCTGCTGGACTCTGAAGGCTGAGCTTAGGTTCTTCACAACTGCTCTCTGGGCCAGTTCATTTCTTCCAAGTGTGGGCACCCGCTCCCAGCAATGTCCAGGATGCTCCAGTCAGCTCGCTGTCACTCTGGTGGCAAATGTGACCGGCGTGTTTGAAGGAGGTCAAATCTTTGTTGAAGAGCACCAGCAGGACCTCAGTATAGGTTTATGCCAGTGACGATCACAGTCACCTGTCCCTTTGCTAACCTCTTTCAGAACAGACAGACCAAGTTTCCATTTTTTCTTAGGGAAAAAGGCAAACAACATACATGTACATTTGCTTACAGAGGCAAATTTCATGTAGGCACATTATCCTTCAGAGTTACAGAAGAACAAGACATAAGCAGTCAAACAATCCCTGTCCATGACCGATGGCAGCACCACTACCCACAATAGCCAAACGGTGGAAACAGCCCAAACATGAAGAAACAGATCAGGCCATATACAGACAAGGGACTGAGGACCGAAGTGCTGGTACACAGTACAATATGAATAAACATTAAGCACCTGCCAGGCAAAACGGCAGACACAAAAGGTACAAAGTTGTCTATATAAAACACTGTAAAATTCACCTAATATAAACACTGAATGATTCAATTCATAGGGACATAAAACAAATTGGTGGTTGCCAGGGGTGGGGGTGGGGAGGGGAGGATGCCTTCCTGCTTGGAGCTTAATGGGTCCGGGACTTCTTTTGAAGTGCTGAGCATGTTTTGGAAAGAGACAGAGGGCTGGCTGCACAGCACTGCCGATGTCATGAATGCTAAGGTGCTATACCTTGATGTGGATGAATGTTTGCTACAGAACTGATCGAACCTCAGCCCTCTAAAGGGCAGAGCAGCCCAGTCCACTGAAACAAGGAAACTGAGATGAGGTGAGCAGGCAGGCAGTGTCAAACAATTGATGAGGACTAAAGTAGGGGGGGGTGGGCAGAGGAGGAGGATGCCCCCCTTAACAGCCTCAGACAGCTGTGGGCACTGAAGAAGCAGTCTGGAAGACTGAGTTTTAAGTGCTTACTTATTTCCTCCGTGCCAGTAACCTAGAATGTTCTAAAACATGTAAATGGCTTCACAAGGAGAGCCACAGCCAGCCACCCCAGATGGCCTTTTCCAGGCCAGTGGCAGGGTCTGGAGGAGAGCTGGGGTTTGCCAGAGCCCTGGCTGCAGGGCAAACCCTCTGCAGGCTGGCTGCTCATCAGACAAATTTGCCATGGGCTGTCTTGCACAGAAGTGTGAGCCTAAGCTGTACTCAATTTCAGTGTGACAACCCTAATCAGGCCAGGTGGGGGTGGTGCACACCTTTACTATCAGTACTCCGGAGACAGAGGCAGGTGGATATCTGTGAGTTTCAGGCCACCCTGGTCTACGGTGGTGAGTTCAGGACAAGCAGCGCTACCTAGAGAAACCTGTCTCCAAAAACAAACAAATGAAAAAAAGTGTTAGTTTTTCACAGTGCACTCACATCAATTGCATTTCAGACTCTGCACTCAAGCCTTTTAATCTAAAGAAACACCAACCAAGTTCCCTTGAAAGACATTTTTCCTGGGTCACAAGTCAAGTTCTTATGTATTTAATACAGGGAAATGAGTTTTACAAAGCCATGACCTTCTGTCACAGGCAAAACATGTATGAATCTTGGTGACTTTGTGCCAAAAGTAAAAGGATGGCAGCCAGGGATGGGGATAGGAAATGGGGAATTGATGGTTAACAGGTGCAGTTTCAATCCCCCAAAACAAAGAAGTTCTAGTACTATGTTGCACAACAATGGGATTGTACTTACTAATACTAAGCTGCATCCTTAAAATTGTTAAAACAGGGCAAGTGTTGGTGGTACCCACCTTTAATGCCAGCACTCAGGAGGCAGAGGCAGCAGGTGGGTCTCTGTGACTTTGAGGCCAGCCTGGTCTATGTAGTGAGTTCCAGGGTAGCCAGGGCTACTGAGAGAAACCCTGTCTCAAGAAAAAAGTCATTGAGGAGGATATTCTCCTCCCTTGCTCCCTCAAAAAATAGTTAAAACAACAAAATGCATGTTTTTAATCACAATTTACAAATAAGCCTCTAAATTATTAAAGTGTACTGCTGCAATTTTAATAATTAGATAAATGTCAATCCAGAAAAAACTAAAATTAACCTAGTTTAGATGTGGATACACATCAGGACATTACAATAAATTTGACTTTATCAACAATGTAAAATAGTACTAGTTTAAAAAATTCCTTCCTGAATTCTATGAAAAACTGTAGTATTGTACTTTATTTTGTTTTTAAGCTATAAAACATTGGCACATTAAAAACACCAAAACTTGAAGTAAAAACTGAAGATTGATTTAGCTCAATACTGATGCACATTTTAAGGTAGGGAAAGTAGGCAAGACTTAAGACTCTGGGGCAGTTGGTGGCCCTCCCCTCTCTGTACTGTACTGGCCACCTGTGTTTCCCTGATGACTCTGCTGAAGGACTGCTCTTGGAATAACCACTCTACGTGGCATGAATCTCAGCTCTACATTCTGGCCTCTAACCTGCAGCTGTTCTACCTGGGCAGCAGGGTACTGGAAGCTCTGTGAAGGAAGATTATGCCCATGACTCTGCTGGCTGGAGCCTAGCTGACATACCACAGTTGCCTGAGGCTGGCGAACCCTCGAAGCCTCAGCAAGGTTAAAGAAACCACTCTGCTGAGCTGACAGTGCCCATTGCTGAATGTTAGACCTCTGCGGGTAAGATGGGGGCACTGGCTGTGGAGGGACAGGAGCCCTAGGAGGCTGATGCTGTCTTGGAATCAATACATTCAAAGGTTTTAACTGCTTCTGCCTCTGCAGCTCTGGCTGTAAATACTGCCGTGGCTGCTGCTGCTGCTGTGGCTGCGGCCATGGCTGCTGCTGTGCTTGCTGTGGCTGCGGCCATGGCTGCTGCTGTGCTTGCTGTGGCTGCGGCCATGGCTGCTGCTGTGCTTGCTGTGGCTGTGGCCATGGCTGCTGCTGCTGTGCTTGTGACTCTGGTTGCAAAATGACAGAGCCAGGTGGACGCCTAACAGTTACGGGGCCTGAGGTATTTTTTACAATTAATTTCACAGATGTGTGCACTGAGCGCTGTGGTGCTCTGGTCTGGGCACTGAGCATCTGACTTCTAGGAGGCAGAAAGCCTCTAGAAGAGGTTTCGGTAGATGCTGGGGCACCAGTGGCAAAGCTCAGCACCTGGGATGGACTACTCATCAAAACCGGGCCTCTCTGTGCTATGCCAATCAAATTGATAACATTTTGGCCAGTGCTACTGCTGGGGCCCTGGGGGGGCTGGACTGCTCTCTGTTGAGCTGGCAGAGGACTGGGCTGCTGAAGGGAGGGTGTTAACACTGCTCATTCCCCAAAAGGTTTGCTGAGCTGGGCGAGCTGATCTGGGAGAAGGAGCAAGTCTTGGAAGTTTCCTCCCTCTGAATGATACTGAGGGAGAATTGACTGCTGATGAGCCCTGTCCTGAGGTGGAGGGCTGTGCGAGCAATGGAGGCAGGGGACTTAACTCTCATCTCTAAGACAGGAGATGACACTGAATGGGATGTGACCTTCTTCCCTAGGGAGGGCTGGCCAAGATGGATGGAGTCAGTAGACCCCTGCAGCATTTTGCCTAGACATTCGGCTGTGCTCTGGACAGACCCCTGGCCTACACCCATTGCCTTCCCAGGCTCAATCGTTTCCCCAGCTACAGAACCTTGTGAATGATCACTTGGGGCAACATGGGGAAGAGATATCTGGCTATCACATCTGCCCTCTGTTGGTGATCTTACTTCAGGAGAGAAAAATGGGTCACTAAGGGACTGTGCTGTACTCGTACTGGGCTCTGCTTCCCGTGGCTGACTGCCCTCTTCAGACTCAAATGGATAATCATATTTTACCTCAGGAGGTGGCCAGGCTGTTGACTCTGCATCATCACAGGGCACGGCTTGCTTCCCTCTAGCATATGTATGCACATCTACTTCTCTGGGGGCCTCTAGTTCACAGGGTCTCTGCTTCCATGTGTCTACACACTTTCCTGCTTCAGCAATCTTCAGATCATATTGGTCACCTGTTTTTGTTTCTGCTCGTTTTCTGCAAGCAACCATTGTTGAAACATCAGGAGGAGTTGTACATATATACTGTTCTTCCTCCAGCTCTAGAAAGGGCAAGTCGTGACTTGTGAAGCATTGTCTCATAGAGTCTGTCATCATCCTCTGCTCACTAAACAACAGTCTGTTGGCTGTGCAGGCAACAGCAACAGAGGGATCCAGACACAGTGGCTCAGCTGTAGCTAAAATCAGTTGGCTCTCAAGCTCAAGTTTTTCTTCCTCAGTCCACTGACGGTTATCACTTGTAATGGACTCTACATCGCTTACTAGACTCTGCATCGTGGGACGTAAGAGAATATGCCGAGTTTGGTAAGCAGGAGGTGATGTAGTAGATGACACAGCAGATGACAGAGCAGATGACACAGCAGGTGACTCAGCAGATGTCTCAGCAGATGATGTAGCAGAGGACACATCAGATGACACAGCAGGCTCTGCACCAAGTTCCCCAGGAGGGTGGACATCATTGAATTGCCTGTAGTCTCGGATTTCTGCTATGACACATCCATGGTGAAAAACATTCACAGGACACTTTTCCAGGGCATCAATCAGAAAAGAAGGTAACTCTTCAGCATCCAAGTATTCAAGCAGTTTCTGTCCTAAATAAGGCACTGGAAAGGACTCAATAAGGACTCCATCTTTGTCCTTCAGCATGAGAGAATAGCCCTGATTTTCTGGGTACAGGTTGACCACTAAACATGGCAATGTCTCTCTTCTCAGAAGCTTCTCTAGCAAGTTGACATTGTTTCTAAGTGCCTCTACCTCTGGCTCTTTTTCACATTCCTCAACATAAATGTCATACAGTTTTTCGTGAAGAGATTTTTCTCTACTAGGCCCAGGTTTGGCTGGAGGAGGCTCATGCTGGACAGTCTCAATAATATCATCTGTCTGCTCCAAAGCCTCAGCTACCTGCTGTTCCATCTTAATAGGCAGTCAGGTCCCTGAAAGAAAAGAAAAACAGGCCCTGTTAGCAAAGAGGTGGAAATAACGGCCATTATATACTCATCAGTTTACAACCCCATCCATCATAACCGTACTTAAATGTGGACACCAAGAAAGCCACCTCCCAGACTAATAGCCACCCTGTGCCAAGAGCATGTGAGCATCGAGCCATGCCCATGGCCTGATGCCCACCCTACACCATGAGCCCATGGGCCTCACCCCCTGTCCGCAGCTCAATGCCCACCCTGCTCCAAGAGCTCGTGGGCCTCGCAGCTCGATGCCCACCCTGCCCCACGAGCCCATGGGCCTCTCCCCTGTCCGCGGCTCTATGCCCACCCTGCCCCACGAGCTCGCGGGTCTTGCGGCTCGATGCCCACCCTGCCCCATGAACCCGTGAGCCTCGTGGCTCGATGCCCACCCTGCCCCACGAGCCCATGGGCCTCTCCCCTGTCCGCGGCTCTATGCCCACCCTGCCCCACGAGCTCGCGGGTCTTGCGGCTCGATGCCCACTGCCCTCCCCATGAACCCGTGAGCCTCGTGGCTCGATGCCACCCTGCCCCACGAGCCTGTGGGCCTCGTGGCTCGATGCCCACCCTGCCCCCACGAACCCGTGGGCCTCGTGGCTCAATGCCCACCCTGCCCCAAGACCCCGTGGGCCTCATGGCTCGATGCCTACCCTGCCCCAAAACCCGTGGGCCTCGCGGCTCGATGCCCACCCTGCCCCCCCACGAACCCGTGAGCCTTGTGGCTCGATGCCCACCCTGCCCCATGAGCCTGTGGGCCTCACGGCTCGATGCCCACACTGCCCCACGAGCCCGTGGGCCTCTCTCTGTCCGCGGCTCAATGCCCCCTGCCCCGAGCCCATGGGCCTTGAGGCTCGATGCCCACCCTGCCCCAAGAGCCCGTGGGCCTCTCTCCCTGTCCACGGCTCAATGCCTACCCTGCCCCACAAGCCCATGGGCTCTCCCCCGTCCGCGGCTCGATGCCCACCCTGCCCCACGAGCTCGCGGGCCTTGCGGCTCGATGCCCACCCTGCACCCACGAACCCGTGGCCTTGTGGCTCGATGCCCACCCTGCCCCAAGAGCCCGTGGGCCTCTCTCCCTGTCCGCGGCTCGATGCCTACCCTGCCCCAAGACCCCGTGGGCCTCGCGGCTCGATGCCCACCCTGCCCCACGAACCCGTGGGCCTCGTGGCTCGATGCCCACCCTGCCCCACGAGCCTGTGGGCCTCGTGGCTCGATGCCACCCTGCCCAAGAGCCCGTGGGCCTCTCCCTGTCCGCGGCTCAATGCCCACCCTGCCCCACGAGCCATGGGCCTTGAGGCTCGATGCCCACCCTGCCCCAAGAGCCCGTGGGCCTCTCTCCCTGTCCACGGCTCAATGCCTACCCTGCCCCACAAGCCCATGGGCCTCTCCCCCGTCCGCGGCTCAATGCCCACCCTGCCCCCACGAACCCGTGAGCCTTGTGGCTCGATGCCCACCCTGCCCCACGAGCCTGTGGGCCTCGTGGCTCGATGCCCACCCTGCCCCCACGAACCCGTGGGCCTCGTGGCTCGATGCCCACCCTGCCCCCACGAGCCTGTGGGCCTCGCGGCTCGATGCCCACCCTGCCCCAAGAGCCCGTGGGCCTCTCTCCCTGTCCGCGGCTCAATGCCCACCCTGCCCCACGAGCCCATGGGCCTTGAGGCTCGATGCCCACCCTGCCCCAAGAGCCCGTGGGCCTCTCTCCCTGTCCGCGGCTCGATGCCTACCCTGCCCCAAGACCCTGTGGGCCTCACGGCTCGATGCCCACCCTGCCCCACGAGCCCGTGGGCCTCTCTTCCTGTCCGCGGCTCAATGCCCACCCTGCCCCACGAGCCCATGGGCCTTGAGGCTCGATGTCCACCCTGCCCCAAGAGCCCGTGGGCCTCTCTCCCTGTCCACGGCTCAATGCCTACCCTGCCCCACAAGCCCATGGGCCTCTCCCCCGTCCGCGGCTCGATGCCCACCCTGCCCCCACGAACCCGTGGGCCTCGTGGCTCGATGCCCACCCTGCCCCACGAGCCTGTGGGCCTCGCAGCTCGATGCTCACCCTGCCCCAAGAGCCCGTGGGCCTCTCTCCCAGTCCGCGGCTCGATGCTCACCCTGCCCCACGAGCCCGGGGCCTCGCGGCTTGATGCCCACCCTGCCCCCACGAGCCCGTGGGCCTCTCACCCTGTCCGCGGCTCGATGCCCACCCTGCCCCACAAGCCAGCAGGCCTCACGGCTCGTCCAAGCGGCTGTGGTAACAATTCTAGAGGCCTAGGCCAGAGACCGTTAGAGACGTTAGTTGACGGCTGGCATCCGGTCAAAAACCGGCTTTGTCACAACAAAGCCCCCCACCTCAAGCCCTCCACCTCACGGAGATCAAGGACAGCCCGGGCTACACAGAGAAACCCTGTCTCGAAAAACCAAAAAAAAAAAAAAAAAACCGCCCAAGAAACTGAAAAAGACATGAATTTCTTAAAAATTTCTAAAAAAAGAAATCGGTACCTGTCGGTGTAACTGACGCTGCTCGCAGGGTCCTCCACAGCGAAGTGAACACGATCAACGGCTGCCAGCTGACTGAGCCACAGGCCCAAGCCTCGAGCTTCTCACTGCGAAGCAGGGTCACATGTCACGGTTACTCGGCAAAGTCCCACTTCCTTTCTGGTGGGGACGGGAGGGGCTACACTTCTGCTGGAGGTATACATACCCCACCGAAGTGCACAAAAGCAACAACTACCAACGACCTTTTGGTTAAGATTTCAAAAAGATAGCAATTTTAACCGGGCCACAACTGTCATAAAGGCCACAAGCCTTTGCCAAGTTTTAATAGGACCGTTAAGAACTGAACTATAGCGAGCTGTTTTAGCACGCACGCCATTAATCCCAGCTCTAAGGAGACAGAGGCAGCCAATTCTCTGTGACTTCGAAGCCAGTCTGGTCTGCAGAGTGGTAGCCCAGGACAACCAGGGCTATATAGTGAGACCCTGTCTTAAAATAAAATAAAATAAAAATAAAATAAAATAAAATAAAATAAAATAAAATAAAATAAAATAAAATAAAATAAAATAAAATAAAATAAAAAATAAAATAAATAAAATAATAAAATAAAATAAAATATAAAATAAAATAATAAAATAAAATAATAAATAAAATAATAAAATAAAATAAAATATAAAATAGGAATTGAACCATGCCTGGAATCTCTTATCGCAGATGTTTCAGTTGTGCCTGGTACCCATCTCAGCTCATCCAGGAAAGTGCACTTTGGTAGCCCTTACAATCACAGGGATGCTGTATACTTAATGTGAGCATTTCAATGCTTTATTTTGTTCTTCCGTTAGTTCCCCAGGGTTTCTATATAGTTGAATACATAACATGGTGTTCCTATTCATAACTACCTATTTTGTGTTTCTTTATGCATTTCAGCTTTTGTTTGTTTTGATGAAGGTTTGAAGTAGTATGATTCTTTGACTACTTTTGTTTTCTAATCCCTTTCTATTCCTGTTGTTGCCCATCTTTTTGGACAGGTATTTGAAAGATTCTCTAATGTTTCAATTTACATAGAGCAATGAAACATAGTCACAGTAAGGCATGTAATGACAAGAATCCAAGATAAGTTCCTGAGACTCTTAAAGTACAGATGGCTTTACATAAATGTCTTTTTATAAAAAAAATCATATAGTCTTCGGTAATTCATACACAAATAAAATGCACCTAGAGCATATCCACTCCACTCAACTGGATACATTCTATTCCATTGGATTTAAAGCTCTTTTATTAAGAATTTTTTGAAATCTTAAAAAACACTTTTCAAATAACTGGATTTTTTTTTTTTTTTTTTTTTTTGGCTGAAGGTATATGTTTCTATTCGTCCTACAGAAGATTGGTGCCTATAATATACCAAAAAAAAAAAACTTGAAAAATAAAACATTAAGTAAATTAATACTACTTTAAGATTCTATATCACCCCAGTCAGAAGGACCAAGATCAATAAAATAAATGACAGCACATGCTGGTAAAGAGACTGAGAAAGAGAATATTCATTGCTGGTGGGAGTACAAACGGGTACCACCACTATGGAAATCAGCATGGTGGTTCCTTAAAAAGCTGAAAATTGATTTACCATAATTAAGGACTATGTATGCTATTACAGAGACACTTCTCATCATGTTCATTGCCGCTCTGTTCATAATACCCAGAAATTGGAAACAGTACAGATGTCCACCAAATGATGACTAAATAATGAGAATATGGTATATTTACACAGTGGAATATTATTCTGCTGGGTATATGCCCAGGAGTGGTATAGCTGGGTCCTCAGGTAATGCTATGTTCAATTTTCTGAGGAACCGCCAGACTGATTTCCAGAGTGGTTGTACCTGCTTGCAATCCCATCAACAATGGAGGAGTGTTCCTCTTTCTCCACATCTTCCCAGCATCTGCTACCACCTGAGTTTTTCATCTTGGCCATTCTGACTGGTGTGAGGTAGAATCTCAAGGTTGTTTGTATTTGCATTTTCATGATGACTAAGGATGTTGAACATTTCTTTAGGTGCTTCTCAGAAGCTGGAAAGAACCTTCAAGCTGAACATTTCTTTAGGTGCTTCTCAAGAAGCTGGAAAGATGTCCTTCAACAGAGGAATGGATACAGAAAATGTGGTACATTTACACAATGGAATATTACTCAACTCTTAAAAACAATGAATTCAAGAAATTCTTAGGTAAATGGATGGAACTAGAAAATATCATCTTGAGTGAGGTAACCCAATTACAAAAGAACACACATGGTATGTGCTCACTGATAAGTGGATATTAGCCCAAAAGCTTGTAATACCCAAGATACAACTCACAGACCACATGAAGCTCATGAAGAAGGAAGACCAAAGTGGGGGTGCTTTGGTCCTTCTTAGAAAGAGTAACGAAATACTCATGGGAGCAAATATGGAGACAAAGTGTGGAGCAGAGACTGAAGGAGGGGCCATCTGGAGACTGCTTCACCTGGGTATCCATCCCTTGTGCAGTCACCAAAAGTAGACGATGATGATGTCAGGAAGTGCTTGCTGACAGGAGCCTGGTATAGCTGTTCCTTAGAGGTCTGCCAGAGCCTGACATATACAGAGGTGAATGCTCGAAGCTAACTATTGAACCGATCACGGGGTTCCAATGGAGGAGTGAGAGAGAAGACTGAAGGAGCTGAAGGGGGTTGTGTGATCCTCTTGCCTCCACCTCCCAAATGCTAGGATTATATACAATCACTACCAGTAATACTGAGCCTTTACTATTATTATTATTATTTGTAGAGAAAGGAATGTCATCATATAGCACTGGCTGATTTGGAACTCACTATGTAAACTAAGCTGGCCTCAAACTTCTGAGTACTGGGATTATAGGTGTATGCCACCATGGCTAGCACTATTTTGTTTTCTGAGTCAGGGTCTTACTCTGTAGCTCAGCTGTGCTTAAGCTCAGCTCCAGCTGGTCTCCACCTTATGGTGAGTCAAGTGATGGAGTCATAGGTGTGACCCATTACACTTGGCTTCATCTTATTTGTTTAAGGCAGAGTCTCATGTAGCCCAAACAGGCCATGGATTCCTGATATCCTAATCCTCCTACTTCTACCTCCTAATTTGGGGATTATAAGCATAGGCCACTGTGGGACTGCGTAAGGTTATCCTGGTTCTTGGCTGGGCATGGACCTAGAACCCCGAGACTCCAAGGGAGAAACGGCAGGAGTTTGGCCATGCCCCCAGAAGTCCTAACAAGCAGTCCAATCTCCATAGACCTACATTGTTCAGTCATGTAGGCCATTACAGCCCCTCCCAAAGTGCACAGGTAGAGGGTGTGACTACAGGCCTCAGGCCCTAGAGATTTACATACTAATGAAGGTCAGAGGGTGGAGCCAATTAACCATTCCTCCCCAGAACCTCCCCCTTCCTCCCTCCCTACTTAACCCAGGTCTGCCCTGAGTTTGGGGGGGTACATCCAGATCCATCTACCATCAGCCATGAAAATAAACCCTTTTGGAACCAAGGACTTCCCGTATCATTGGGGCCTGCCATCTCTGAAGCCTCCAGCCTCTTGGAACCTTAGACTTTCTCCTGCATGTGAGAACTGCAGCCTGCCTCTCGGGCAGCTTCCACCTTGCTGGTCCTGGGCTGCTGCCACGTGGGCCCGGAGCCTCCACCACTGTGGCCCCTATTTCCCACAGTTACCCATATATTCAGTGTGGCTCTTCTTCTTAGTTAAAATCTCCCCATGAATATTCTTTCTTTCTCTCTCTCTCTCTCTCTCTCTCTCTCTCTCTCTCTCTCTTCTCTCTCTCTCTCTCTCTCTCTCTCTCTCTCTCTCTCTCTCTCCCTCCTCTACTCACATTTTTTCTTTCTCTCACACAAATGTACACACACTCAGCAGTGTGCCACAGTACTTCCCAAGTGACCCAAAAAACAGCCAAGTCAACAATGAATTAACCATTACTTCCAAACAGGGGTCTTCTATCTGGCGACACCCTAAGTTTTCTTTCTTCAACTATTAAAGAAAAAGTTTAGCAAAACAAAAGATATTTCACACCTAAATTAACAAGACAGGAAAGGATGTAGGGTAGGGAAGAGTAGAGAGGGTAATTTCTGGGCTCTGCTATGGAAAGTTGGTAATAACCTGCTTCTGTCAGAAAGGCAATGACCAGCTACTATTCTAATGAAATTGTATGTACATGCTTTTGTCTAATAGAAGCAAGCTGAAAGGCTTGGATGGAGACAAGAGAAGTTTTTAATTCCTCTAAAGAATCAATAAACAAGTTATAAATAAAGTAATTTTGAAGCATATATCAGACATTTTTTTAAAAAAACTATTGATAGTCTCCTTCCTGTCCGTATTAACCACTCCTCCACTTGTGGCAAGTCCCTTCCCACAGCCATGATTCTTTTTTCATAATTTTTGTTCCTTTTTTATTTTTTTAGACCTACTGGGTTTTATCAGGCTCATCCATGCCACTGTGGCATTAGGTTAGAATTTCCACTGGAATTTGGTGGGCTCCTCAGTACACCATAGAATTTGTCATTGTTTGTCTGTATAACATTTATGTGTTGTAGTAGGGGCCTAATGTTGATTTTTTTTTTCTCTACTTCAGTTACTAATGAAATAAACCCAGAGTGGCTGAGCGTCCTGTCAACCAGTCCAAAAGAAAATTAAAGGGTAAAGTTAGGATTATGTTTCATTTCAAACATTTTAAATTTGATTAATATTTTAAATATTCTAGATAAGTAAAATAGCTCTGAACTTGATCCCAGTCTCTCTCCAAGGAGAATTAGGCAGCTGATATTAGTCACCTAGGTAAAAAATAAAATCATAAAAGTTATTTTGATTTCAGCTCCCTAAAAGGCTTGGAAATTATAGCTAATGTGCTGAAATGTACTTCCCTGGGTCCAGACTACTAAATATGAACTTCCCCTTTCTTGACCAAATAGACTGAAAAACTTCCATGAAATTCTGGCTGTGTGTATGTTAGATGTAAGCCTCTGACTTTTCTTTCATCTACTAACCTAATATTGAGTGCATACAAAGCAGTCCTTTCCTAGAGACTGGAAATAGCAATAATAAGAAAGACAGCACTCTTTCACTTGGTAGAATCTATTGTTTGGTTTTCTACAAGAATGGAAGTCTTGAGTTTCCTGATAGCTGATATATGTGGGTGGAGAGGCAGATGGTCAGTATTCTGCTAGGCTCATGCTTAAGCCAAGAAATATTTTTAAAGGTGTTTTACATCCTTAGGAACCAGGAAAATGCAACTTAGAGATTCTTGGATATTTCTCTTAGCCAAGTTAGAATGGCTAGGATCAAGAAAACAACTGACAAAAAATGCTGATGTGGATGTGGGAAAAGAACAACATTCATTCACTGTTGATGGGATTGCAGCCCAGTGTAGCTGATATGAGAAATTTCCAAAAAGTTAAAAATAGATCTACTTGGCACATACCTTTAATCCTAGCACTCTGGAGACAAAGGTAGGGTCAGGTAGATTTCTATGAGTTGAAAGCTAGCTTGGTTCATGTAGTATATATGTAGTGTATTTCAGACCAGCCAAAGCTACATAGTGATGCCCTGTCTCAAAAAACAAAAGGAAGAAAAACAAGGAAACACAGATCTATCATAAGACTCAGCTATGCCAATCTGTGGCATATACCCAAAGAACTCGGTACTTTGTACAGAGATACTTGCTTGGTCATGTTCATTGTTACTCTACTCACAATAGCCTCTGGTCCCTAATTTTGTCATTCATACAGAAAAGTGTCATTCATACATTTTCCCCTAAGTTCCTCCAAAATGCAAATATCCCCATTTTGTGGGGTGGTAATTTTTTTACCCAAAGCATTCACATATCCCATTCTCGTGAGAGTTTGAATGAGGATGGCCCTGATAGGCTCGTATGTTTGGATGCTGAGTCCACATTCCTAGTTTTCTCTCTCTCTTCTTCTTTCCCTCCCTCTCTCCCCATGCCTCATGCTTGTAAGTCAGATACAGTCTCTCAGCTATTCCCATAACTACCTGTCTGATGCCATGGTTCCTATCATGATGGCCAGACCATGAGCCTGAAATTAAATGCTTTCTTTTATAAGTTGTCTAGGTCATGGTATCTCTTTGCAGCAATAGAAAAGTAACTAAGACAGATGTTGGTTCCAGGGAGTGAGCTGTGACAGACTTGACCATACTATCTTTGAGAAATGTAGAAAACTTTGAGACTTTGGACTAGAAAAGCATTTGAAAACTCTAAATAGGGATTAATGGTACATTCTCGTGAGAGCTTGGAAAACAATAGTGATGAGAGCAATGTGAACAATGGAGGTACAAACTAAGGGGTTTCAGAGAGGAACAGTATTAGCAACTGGGCTAGAGACCAGTCTTGTGATATTTTGGTAAACAATATAGCTATTTTTCTCTTGTCCTAAGAATCTGTGTGAGGCTAAATTGAAGCCTTTTAGACTAATTTCATTGGCAGAGTATATATTTCAAGACAGCCTAATATTGACTCTGTCGCTTGGTTGTTAGTGATCACCCTTACATAGATCTACAATAAAAAAGATCAAGTGGGGGCAAAAAGAAATACAAAATTTACAGTTTGAGGAATAAAAGAGCACCAGGAAATTTAATATAACAACTTTCATTTGTGCTGGAAGAGATAAGGAGAAATGGGATAAAGAGAGTAGTATCCTCAGGGCCAAGACTCCACCCAGCAAAGTCTGCAACTTGTGAAAAGAAAATGACTAAGGTATTAAAGGAAAGTTTATGCTATAAAGGAAACCATCAACAAATCAAAGCTTATACAAATGTAATTCAAGGAGGGGACCAAATTCTATCCCAAGCAGGCAGCAAAACTTGGTAGCAATTGCCCTGTAGTTTTGGCTTTAGAGTCATAAAGGATACAGTACTAAAGGAATTGTGAAGTCTTCCACAGTTAAGGAAAGCTGCTGAGGCCAGGGTATGGCATAGGTGTCCCTGCATGCAGGCCCAGAGAGGTCATCTTGTTAAGCCATGAGAGTGAAGTTGGGATTACATTGGAGACCCTAAGATGTTGGAGATGACAGAACCATGGGATACTTGCCAAGAAGAGCTGCATATACATGGTGGAAATAGCCCAAAAGAAAGAAGTGTTTTACAGTCACCAAAGCCAGAAGAGAGGAGATAAGCCCTTTGACAGCAGACATGTAGCTATAGCATTTAGAGTTTGCAGTGCTGGGTTTTAGTCTTTCTTTGGTCCAGTAGTTCCTCACTATACCCCCAATTCCTCCTTTTTTTGAATGGTAATACATATTCTGTCCTCCATTATGTGTTGTAAGTATACATTTGCTTTATGATTTCCCACAACTGTAGTGGTTTGAATGAAAATGGTCCCCATAGACTCATAGGGAGTAGCATCATTGGAGTTGTGGCCTTTTTTGTAGAAAGTATGTCACTGCAGGTGGCCTTTTGAGGTTTCATAAGCTCAAACCAGACCTAGTGTCATTCTCTCTTCCTGCTGCCTGATGATCCAGATGTAGAACTCTCAGCTACTTCTCTAGCACCATGTCTGCCTATGTGCCACCATGCTACCCACCATGATAATGGACTAAACCTCGGAACCTGTAAGCCAACCCCAATTAAATATTTTCCTCTATAAGAGTTGTTATGGTCATGCCATCTCTTCACAGTAATAAATCACTGACTAAGACAAAAGAGTTGTAGCTAAAAGTTGCCTTGAGTCTCAGAAGAGACTTTGGACATTTAAATGGTGTTGAGACTGAAAAACTGAGGGACTTTTGAAGCTGAGCTAAATGCAATTGCATTATATGACTATGAGTCTATGGGATCCAAAGATTAGGTTGTGGTGATATGAATAAAAATGGCCCCCATAGACTCATACATTTGAATGTCTGGTCCAGACTTGGTTGGACTGTTTGGAAAGGATTAGGAGTTGTGGTCTTATTGGAGAAGGTGTGTCACTTGGAGATGGCTTTGAGGCTTCAAAAGCCCATGTTATTCCCTATTCTCTCTCTCTCTCTCTCTCTCTCTCTCTCTCTCTCTCTCTCTCTCTCTCCTATTCTCTCTCTCTCTCTCTCATATATATATATATCCCCATCTTTCTCTCCCCTTCTCCTCTGAGTGGGTGGATGGGTGGGGACCCCTGGGTATCCCTCACCCTGGCACTTCAAGTCTCTTTGAGGCTAGGTGCTTCTTCTCCCACTGAGGCCAGACAAGGCAGCTCAGATAGAAGAACATATCCCACATACAGGCAACAGCTTTTTGGATCACCATTGCTCCAGCTGTTCAGGACCCACATGAAGACCAAGCTGCACATCTGCTACATATAATTGGCAAGGCCTAGGTCCAGCCAGTGTATGTTATTTGGTCCTGAAGGATTGTGGGACTGGGTGACCAAGAGGGGGCAGTGAGTGGGATGTAAAGTGAATAATTAAAAAAATAAAATTATAATTAAAAATCCCAAGATACTATTCTTCCCTAAACTCACCTATACCCCCATTTCTCTGTACTTAATATGTTCTAAGCCTCATGTGCTCCAGTTCCTACTCTCTACCCTGTGCTTATATACAATGTGTTGTCCCATAAACAACGTATCCCATAGTTTCAACATCCTGTGATGTCATCATAGTCTTCCCTTTTGTGTCTTACTTAGATCCATGGTTTATGTGTTATAGGTCTTCCTTTAGAGACCACTGACCATGGATAGACTTAGGGCTTAGAAAAGTTTCATTTATGTCATTAAAAATCCAGAAACACTCCTTAGTTATTTTGCAGCACTGCAGAAGGTCTCCTTCCAGACTCAGCCATTTGTCAGGCTCTTTTCATTTATAATTCATGCCACAGTTGGAAGGAATAGCAGGTACCTGGGCCTTGTCCACATTCCAGCTCATCTTGAATCCTTTTTACAATATAATTTCTATGAATGTTGATTTTGCTTATAATTTTGTAAAACTATTTTCCGAATTTTTAAATATTCTGGGAACTCTGGTCCCACTTTCCGATGTTTTAAGGACTCCCTCAATCTCAAAGTTTTTGTCACTGCCTGGGACCTACCCCTTCGCTCATCTCTTCTTTTATGCTCATCTGTGTGGAACATATGGCATGCTTTGGCTCAGTTTATTTGTAACACTAATTTCTTCTTAGTATTATAGGAAGATAAGAACCAAAGAAATTATTCATTTGGATCTTCTGTAACAGTTCCCTCAGAAATTGATTGAAATTAGAGAGATAGTAAAGGCAAAAAGCAAAGTATAATGAAGATGATATGGTAGTCACTCTCTGTCAGAACTACAAGGGGTTTAAAAGTTTGAGTGATTCTCTTATTATATGCATGAGGAAGTAGACTCAGAAAGAGATTGCAATCTGTCCAAGATAAGACATCAGGTCATAGCATAGTTGTAACTAAAGACTCCTGACTTTCTCCATGCCCAAATGCTCTTTTACTTTCTAAACCACAGCCTTAGGTATTCAGAAACAATGTATTACTTACACCCAAACGTATCTTCAGTGATATTAATGCAGAAGCTGATTATTAAATAAGCCATATTTTCTAAGTAAGCTGCCTAGACACACTTGTATCGTGCTCTGGAAAGTTAAGTGGGATAAGAAGATCTAATGCAACAAAACTTGTCTTATCTGTTGCTCTTCTCTCTTTCTTTTAGAAAGACACACAACCCCTGAAAGTTCTGAGTATTTTGAAAGTTCATAGGCTACCACTTTTCTGCTAAGTATATTAGATACCATCACCCTCTGATTGTTTGAAATAGGTAAGTCCCCCCCCCCAGGGTAAGGATCAGATGAGGTAGTGTTAGTATACCCTATCCTGGGAGGGATGATCTATGTTTATTTATAGGCCAAGTGTGGGAAAACATACTCCTGAGATTGGTGCATGTCTTACCACACCTTCGCAGCCACTCTCACCTTTGGGATATAAGTGGATGCCACATCACGGCTCTGTTTTTTGAGGTCCAAACCGGATACTTGGGGATAAATATATCTCTGAAAGAAGGGTGACATCAGGACCCCAAAAGGGAAGCCAGGTGTCATTGAGTTCCTTTTATATCTCTGACCCAGCTGATAACAGGCTCTAAGAACTATATTCAAATCATGGTTAGTATCTTATTTTTTTTTTTTATAGTTTAATGTATTTTAATAGCAAACTTACAGGAACAGTACAGAAGACAGACAACATTAAAAACATGTACTTGCATGTAGGACAACTCAGTTAGAAAAGTATAGTGATGGATGGAATCTACTGTATGATAAAAATGCTACAAACACCATTTAGTTGCCATCAATAAGAAATTTACTTATTTTAAAAAAATCCAAATGCTGGCATTGTCCAGAAAATTTTAACAGGTTTATTTATAATTGTTATAAAGTTGAACTGTTGAAATGTGTTCACTGAAACATTTTGTTTGCATTAATGCTTTACATCTTGCATTTATATTAAAAATTCACACACAAATGAACGTGGAGAAACTGCCAATACCTGATTCTGTCCCTGTGTTTCCACTCGCAATCATATACTTAGGTACCTTTGACCCCATGGAAAAAATATCTAACATTCAGAACTACTGATAACAGGAAGAAGAGGAAAAAAAAATTTTTTTTTGAGAATGAAATGTTTCCCCTCATAGTGGACTCTTAAGCGCGCTCTCCGTGTATGCGGCGAGCTAGCTGGATATCTTTTGGCATAATTGTTACACGTTTGGCATGGATAGCACACAGGTTGGTATCTTCAAAAAGGCCCACCAGATAGGCCTCACTTGCCTCCTGCAAAGCACCAATAGCTGCACTCTGGAAGAGCAGATCTGTTTTGAAGTCCTGAGCAATTTCCACACCAGACGCTGAAAGGGGAGCTTGCGAATCAGAAGTTCAGTGGACTTCTGATAGCGCCTGATTTCACGGAGTGCCACGGTACCAGGCCTGTAACGATGAGGTTTCTTCACCCCTCCAGTAGAGGGCGCACTCTTGCGAGCGGCTTTTGTAGCCAGTTGTTTCCTGGGTGCTTTACCACCGGTGGATTTGCGGGCAGTCTGCTTTGTAGGAGCCATGGTATGGGCACCTCCTTACTTACCCCCCTTCTCCTTCGGCTGGAGCTCGGCAAGCGAGAGGCGGCGCTGGCGTTAGAGAGCGGTGGCGGCGCGGCGAAGGCTGCGGTTAGTATCTTATTTACCTCCAACCTGCTCAGGTCCTGAGGACTTCAGTTCATTTTGTACTACTCCGCTTCTGCCTTTATATCATAGTTCCCACGCACTCTTACCAAGCCCCTTCTCAGTTTCTATTCTAGAGGTTTCTAGCACAAGTCAGTATAATGGGAAGAATCAGATTTAGAGTTGCACACACCAAATTCCAAATTTTTGCAGTTACCTTGAGCAATTTTCAGAACATGTATAGTCCTCCATTTCCAATCTGGGAAATGGGATGCTGGATAACTTTGTCTCTCAGGATTATTGTGAAGATTTAGTAAAGTCAAATTTAAGAAAGCCCCATCCAAGTTCCTAGCATACATGAATGCCCACTAATCAATAAGTTCCTTCTTTTTCCCATGGCACTCTACCAAGTCTCTCATTCACTTGGGCACTCACTTGCTCAGTCAACAAATGGTTATTGACATAAATAGGAAAGCCAGTGGATTTTGTTTCCTGACAACCCAAATGTGATAAAGTGGCATCTCTTTTAAAGTCAAACATAGTTGAATTAAAATGTTGGCTCTGCCACTTAATATTTGTCAGATTTAGAATAAATCACTGTACTTTTTTGAGCATCAGTTTTTGTATCTGAATTTTTGGGAGTAATAATTTGGATTTCACGGCTCAAAATGTCTAATAACTACAAGTGCTTATAACTAATGCAAAATGTTAATAATGGAAATAACAATAAACTACTTGAATTGGAAATATGTCTTCTAAGACTGTTACAGGGTTGATAATATGTAAACTTGTCAATATGAGAATTCAAGATTGATTTTCCAAATAAAGTATCAGAGTTCTTTTGTTTCAGCAAGGTGGTATCCCTGAAACAGCTCTACTGCATGTGTTCATTTGCACACACACCATTCATTTCAGATTTGTCCTGTGTTGTTCAAACATCTTAAGGTTGGATTACTTAGAAACTTGTTTTGGCAGTTATATTCAGATAATTTATCGCAGAGACTCTGCCTTCCATAATAGGGGTACCTCTAGGACGTTTTTGCTATAAATGGGTATAAGATATGGCTAGAACTTAATACTACCTGAGTAATCAGCCCTGGAGTAATTGGAATCTTAAGGAAGACCCTAGTTTCTGAGTAAGTAAGAATAACAATGCACATCTACTCCTTATTTGACTATTCCTGTGGCAAAAATACCATTTAGCCATACTTGATAACTGAACCAGGAGTCAAGAAACTTGGAATATGCTCCTGGGTTTCTGAGTATGCTTGTGGGTAGTCAGTCATACTTACCCATTTCCAAAGGGTCTTACTATCTTTATCTTGGAAATAGAGACTTTTTTTTAATTTTAAAAATTCAAAAAAATTATATATATATATTACAAAATGTTAACACCAGAGATATGTTTCATTAGCATTCTTTTTAAAAATTTTTAAAGTTTTTTTTATTTATTCACTTTATATCCTTCTAACTTCCCCTCCTCTAAGGGAAGTTATCCCTTCCCACAATCTTTCCCTCATGCTCCCTTCTCCTCTGAGAGGCTGGAGGACCCCCAGGTATTCCCCCACCATGGCATATCAAGTCTTTGTGAAGCTAGGCACATCCTCTCCTTCTGAGGCCAGACAAGGCAGCCCAATTAGAAGAACAGATCCCACACACAGGCAATGGTTTTTGGGATAGTCCCAGTTCCAGTTTTTCGAAACCCATATGAATACTAAACTGTACATCTGCTACACATGTGGGCGGCATGGAGGGTAGTCCAGCTCGTATGCTCTTTGGTTGGTGGTTCAGTCTCTGAGAGCCCAAAGGGTCCAAGTTAGTTGACACTGCTGGTCTTTCTGTGGAGTTCTTAGTCTTTCCGAGCCTACAATCTTTTCAACTCTTTCATAAGGGTCCCAAGCTCCATCCACTGTTTCGCTGTGTGTCTCTGAGTCTGTCTGAGACAGCTGCTGGGTGGAGTCTCTCAGAGGACATGTTCCTGTAAGCTAGCATAACAGAGTATCATTAGTAGTGTCAGCCACTGGTGCTTGCTCATAGGTTGGGTCTCAACCAATTATTGGTTGGCTATTCCCTCAGTCTCTGTTCCATTCCCTGTCCCTGCATTTCTTGTAGACGGGATAAATAAATTTTGGGGTTAAAAGTTTGGTGGGTGTGTTGGTGTCCCTATGGGTTCACTTGGGTTCCTGCCTGGCTATAAGAAGTGTCCTCTTCTGGTTCCTTATTCCCAGTGCTGTGAGTTACAGCTACTGTCACCCTTATTGATTCTTGGGCACTTCCTTTATTCATCCTGGAGATGCTCCCCCCCATCTCCTCACCTCTGACAGTTGCAAATTTACATTCATTCTCATGGTCATCTATCCATCTCTCCTGTTTTTCCCCATACATGATCCAGAAGCCATCCCCCTCACTACCAGTTTCCTCCCTTCATTTGCCTCTTATTCCCCTTCTAAGTGAGATTCAAGCATCCTTGCAATTCTCAAAATCATTTGGAATAACAAAAAAACCCAGGATAGCAAAAACTATTCTCAACAATAAAAGAACTTCTTGGGGGAATCATCATCTCTGACCTCAAACTGTACTATAGAGCAATAATAATAAAAACCACATGGTATTGGTACAGAGACAGGCAGGTAGGTCAATGTCATAGAACTGAAGACCCAGAAATGAACCCACAGACCTGTGGCCACTTGATCTTTGACAAAGAAGCTAAAACCATCCAGTGGGAAAAAAGACAGCATTCTCAACAAATGGTGCTGGTTCAACTGGTGGTCAGCATGCAGAAGAATGAAAATTGATCCATTCTTATGTCCTTGTGCAAAGCTCAAGTCCAAGTAGATCAAGAACCTCCACATAAAACCAGATACACTGAATCTAATAGAAGAGAGCCATGGACACATGGGCATAGGGGAAAAGTTCCTGAACAGAACACCAATGGCTTATGCTCTAAGATCAAGAATTGACAAATGAGATCTCATAAAATTGAAAAGCTTCTGTAAGAAAAAGGACACTGTCAAAGGACAAAACAGCAACCAACAGATTGGGGAAAGATCTTTACCAACCTACATCCAATAGAGGACTAATATCCAAAATATACAAAGAACTTAAGAAGTTAGACTTTAGAGAATCAAATAACCCTATTAAAAATGGGGAACAGAGCTAAACAGAAAATTCTCAACTGAGGAATCTCGAATAGCTGAGAAGCACTTAAAGAAATGTTCGATATCCTTAGTTATCAGAGAAATGCAAATCAAAATGACCCTGAGACTCCACCTCACACCAATCAAAATGGCTAAGATAAAAAAATGCAGGTGACAACAGATGCTGGTGAGGATGTGGAGAAAGGGGAACACTCCTCCATTGCTGGTGGGATTGCAAGCTGGTAAAATCACTTTGGAAATCAATCTGGCGATTCTCGGAAAATTAGAAATAGTTCTACCTGAAGACCCGGCTGGCTATACCACTCTTGGATATATATCCAGAAGATGCTCTAACACATAACAAGGACATATGCTCCACTATGTTCATAGCAGCCTTATTTATAATAGCCAGAAGCTGGAAAGAACCCAGATGTCCCTCAACAGAAGAATGGATACAGAAAATGTGGTACATTTACACAATGGAATATTACTCAGCTATTAAAAACAATGACTTCATGAAATTCACAGGCAAATAGATGGAACTTGAAAATATCATCCTGAGTGAGGTAACCCAGTCACCAAAAAAACAAAACAAACAAACAAACAAAAAAACACATGGTATGTACTCACTGATTAGTGGATATTAGCCCCAAAGCTCAGTGCCCACAATACAACCCACAGACCATATGAAGCATACGAGAAAGGAAGACCAGGGTGTTAATGCTTCAGTCCTGCATTGCGGGGGCAACAGGATGATCACGGGAGGTGGGTAGATGGGACATCTTGGAGAGAAAGAGGAGGGGGAGGAAATAAGGGGCAGTATCAGGTATTGGAGGGGATGAGAGAGTGAGAGGTACAGAGAGTCAGGAAATCGAATAAAATATGTAGTATTGGTGGATGAGGAACTGAGAGGTAGCCACTTGAGGGTCTCAGATGCCAGGGAAGTGAGAGACTCCAGTACCCAATGAGGATGACTTTAGTTGAAATGCGCAGTGAAAGGGAGATAGAAACCTGTGAGAATGTTTAAAAATTCAAAAAATATATATATATATTACAAAAATGTTAGCACCCAGAAGATAGTTTCATTAGCATTCTTTTAAAAAATTTTAAAGTCTTTTTTTATTTAATTCACTTTTATATCCTTCTAACTTTCCCCTCCTCCTAAGGGAATTATTCCACTTCCCACAATCTTTCCCTCAAGTCCTTCTCCTCGGAGAGGCCTGGAACCCCCAGTCATTCCCCCCACCATGGCATATCAACGGTCATTGATGAAGCGTATGCACATCCTCTATCCTTTCTGAGGCCAGACAAGGCAGCCCAAATTAGAAGAAACAGATCCAGCACGCATACAGGCAATGGTTTTTGGGATAGTCCCAGTTCTCAGTTTTACCGAAACCCATATGAATACTAAACTGTACATCCTGCTACACATGTTGGCGGCAGTGGAGGTTAGTCAGCCGGCGTATGCTTCTTTGGTGTGGTGGTTCAGTCTCTAGGGCCCAAAGGGTCCAAGTTAGTTTGACCTGCTGTTCATTTCTGTGTATTTCTTAGACTGTCCGACCATACAATCTTTGTCAACTCTATCATAAGGTCCGGAAGCTCCATCCAACCCGTTTCGCTGTGTGTCCACTGATCTGTCTGAGACAGCTGCTGCGGTGAGTCTCTCAGAGGACAATGTTCCTGTAAGCCTAAGCATAACAGAGTATCATTAGAAAGATAGTGTCAGCACTAGTGCTTGCTTCATAAGGTGGTCCCTCTACCAATTATTGGTTGGCTATTCCCTCAGTCTCTGTTCCAATTCCCTGTCCCTGCACTCTGTAACGGGATAAAATCAATTTTTTGGGGGTTGAAAAGTGTTGGTGGGGAGTGTTTGGTGTCCCCATGGATTTCACTGGGTTCTGCCTGGCTATATGAAGTGTCCTCTTCTTGTTCCTTATTCCCAGTTGCTGTGAGTTACAGCAACGGTCACCCTTATTGATACTTGGCACTTCCTTTATATCTGGAGATGCTCCCCCCCCATCTCCCTCACGCTCTGACAGTTGCCTAATTTACATTCATTCTCATGGTCATCTATCCATGCTCTCCTGTTTTTCCCCCGCATAACATGAACCAGAAGCCATGCGCCCCTCACTACCAGTGTTCCCTGCCCTGTCATTTGCCTCTTATTCCCCCTTCATAAAGTGAGATTCAAGCATCCATGCAATTCTCAGAAATCATTATGGAATAACCAAAAAACCCAGGAAGCAAAAGACTATTCTGCGAACAATAAAAAGAGCCTGTTCGTTGGGGGAATCATCAGTCAGCTGTGACCTCAAACTTGTACTATACGGGAGCGCACTAGAGGGCGAGTAAAGGGAACGCGCGGAGATATGAGAAGTGATTGAGTGACACAAGTACTGGGAGGGGCTAGGCAGTGGTATAGGGAGGGCGCAGAGATGATCCAGAGTAGTGCAGCTATGTAAGGAGGACCAGGAGAGCTGCTCGAGGAGACGAATTTAGAGAACCGAGTCGAGCACACACGAGAACACAGCACCTCTTTACTAGTCGTGCTCGATCACACAGTCGACAACAACACAAGCCTGGCAGCCACAAGACGGCTGGAGTGCGTGCAGTGTGCGCGAGTAAGGACGCACATGCGCGTTCTCAACAATGGGCTGCGGGTCAATCTGGTGGTCAGAACATGCAGAAGACTGAAAATTGATCTCATTCTTATGTCCTTGTGCAAAGTCTCAAGTCGCAAGTAGATCAAGAACCTCCAGAAGAAAGGGACCAGATACACTGAATCTAGAATAGAAGAAGAAACCATGACACAACGGGCATTATGGTGGAAAAGATCCTGAAACAGACAACACGCACGTGTGCTAGAAATGCGTCTACTAGACAGAGTGAAGTGACAAATGAGATCGTCGGATAGGAATTGATCTAACGTTCTGTACAGAAGGGGACGAAGACACTTGAGTGTACCTGAGATGTGCACAAAAACAGTGCAGCTCAACAGCAGTGATTAGTGGTGTGGAAGGAGGCAGTGAGAGGGCTATATATATACGCCGAACCCTGATACTAGCGACATGCGAGCTAAGACTATCACATCTTGAGACATGGCCCACACACAGTATATATTCTTCATAAGAGATCCGTTGAGAGGGAAGTCTAAGTGCGCGTCAAGACTGAGAGTATCAACATACTACTCATAGTTAACACTAGTGGAGAACCATAGAGCTTCAGACAGCAAACTCAACTTGCACAAAATCCTGAGGAGACATGCAACGATGATGCAGACAGCGTCAAGAGGTAGAGTCTCATAACCACGAGAAACATGTTCGAGCCTGAGACGGTCTTAGTTTTTCAGAGCACACAATCATCACATGAACGACTCAGACGTCGAAGACACAGACTACACATCTCACACCAATCTAGTTTAGATAGTGAGTGCTGAAGATATAAAAAATGCCAGGTGCGCAAGTGACGGGGAGGGATGTTGGACGATATGCCTGATATACCTAGTCCTCTGAGCATGTGTCTAGCGATGATGGAGAAGGAACCACTCATCTCCGCATTGCTAGGTAGTACATATAGTGCAAGTGTCTGGTAAAACACTTGTCTGAATCAATCATGGTCGAGTATACCCTACTGCGAAATAATTAGAGTGACACATCAAGTAGAGTTCAGAAGAAAGACCTGCGAAGAGCACGACTGGATACGTGACAATCTTCGTGGCACCTTCTGGATAGAATCTACACATCAACAACGATGTCTCTAACACACAAACAAGGACAATGCATCCTAACCAACCGTCATAACCAAGCTAGTCTTCAGGATTGTACTTATCACACAGACCGAGCAAGGCTAGCTCGTAGCGGCACAGCACACATGGACTGGCGACCCTCAACAGAAAAATGGATATAATCCAGAACATAATTGTACATGTCCATATCAGCAATGGAATATTTAGGCGCTCTATGTCATAGTGTACACAAGTCGCGCGTGTTGGAGCTAGGACGATCATGAGACATTGCTCATCTTGACGTGGGATCCCCTAGTGTGGGGAATTCGAAGGTGGTGTAATGTGACGTCGGGTATGATGGGTGGATGACACAGACTAGGCGACATCTACGTAACAATACGTCAAGACGCAAGATGTGGGTTTAGCCTAAGTGACGGAGCAAGCTGAGGTGAACACGGCAAGAATAAACAAACTCTAGATATAATAACATAACACATAGACATAACACTACCTGATGAGATCTACAACTAGTGGATTCATCATTATCTATCTTTCTATCTGTCACAAAACTATCATGGATATCATAGCTCGCATTCTCTTGAACTTCATACAGTGGCACTACGCAAATCTCCAACCATCATACATCGCACGCTCTATGCTACCTACTCGAATAATAGGCGCTTGGCCTACTCGACCAAGCGGACCTGTTAATGCTACACAGCTCAACTGACATATCTGCGAGTGAGAGCAAACCAGGTATGCTACAATCACTCCCCACGGCCACGATCTGGGTCAGATAGGCTTCTTGCGAGAGATATATATCAGTAGCAGTCATGAGATTTGAGCTAGGGATGGGGGGCAGGAATGGAGGGGTTATCATCTAGTAGAGTCTCTGTGAGTGGGGGGGCGGAGGGGTGGGGATTGCGTAGATTGAGACTTATGCTATCAAGGGACTGAGAGGAAATGAAGTTAGTCCTCTCCCTGAAGACCAACAGTCTGACACAGGTCCTTAGATGCCGTTAGGTGACGCGTGATGAGCTGCCTAGTTTAGCGTCCAATTGAGAGATGACTTCATATTAGTTCTATATACTTCTATCTTGTAACATGTGAAACGGGGCAGTAGTAGTACTAATGTCGCTATGTTAGACTGAGAGACCCACTTCTAGCTAGCATCACAAATCGGACTAGACCCAGTGTCGAAAGAGACAGAGAGTCCTACGCCAAGTTTCCTCCTCGCAAATTTTCTTATACTCACCTACTGGAAATGTTTTTTATAAGAGACATAGAGGTGGGTGGTGGACTATGTCATATTAGGGAGATGTGAGACGATATATACGATATGAGAGTCAAGATGACTGAACAGAAGTGAAACAGTGTAAATATTGGGGGGGGGGGGGGGGGGGGGGGGGGTAAAATCTATATATATATTTCATCAATTGTGATGGTGATGATGGAGTGATGCGGGTTCGTTGGTGGGTTGGTTTTCGGGTATAGTATGAATGAGTTAATGGGATTGGTGTTGAGTAGCACGAGAGTTGAGTCTGATTACTGAGATTGATAGGTGGGTATGAAGGAGGGGAGTGGAGGGGACGGGGTGTTGGTGTTGAGTGACATTGAATATGAGTGTTCAACATATGGAGATGGAAAATGAATAGGTTGAGAGTGTGTGAATTGGGGATGGTTGAATAGGTGGGTACATTAGTTGTAGGGTTGTGTTTAGGGAGTGGGTCGTTGGTGGTTGATGTTGATGTGGCAGTGGAGTGTGGGTGTGTGAGGTTACTGTCGTCAGACTGATTGTTAGTGTAATGAAATGGAGTACGTGCGATATGAAGTGGATGGATGCGCACATATGGTGATTAAATATATAGAAGATGATATGGGATGTCACATACTCTTGATGGGTGGAGAGAGTATCATTATGCAGACTGTGCAATAGAGTACAACACAGAGTGGAGGGAGTTGTAGTGTGGGTTGGTTATTTGAGTTGTAGGTTATTATTAGGGTTTGGTGTTGGCTTTAAGTGCGTAGGCAGTGTGGTTTGTAGGGTGTAGGATATTGAGTGTTAGTGTGATGGGATAGTAATAACACAGGAATTATAATTGGAGAAAGTATGTGCGGGAGAGGATGCATGATGAGGAAGTTGGGAGTACTTTGGGATAGTGGGCACGAGGGTTGAGCTGGTGATCAGAGAGTACAGTAGTGTGGAGGTCTGTGTACATATGATGTGAACTACTGGTTTGTTGGGGGAGGAGGGAGTGTTGAGTGTGGTAGATGGAATTATGTGTGGTGCGCGATTTATGTGATAGAGTGTGGGGGGGTGGAGGGGGGGGGTGTTTAGCGGGGGGGGGTGGATAGTGGAGTGTGGTGGTGTTGGGGGTTGGTGGTGGGTTTTTTTTTTTGGGGGGGTGGGTGTGGTTTTTTGTTAGGGTGGGGGGTGGGGGGGGAATTTTTTTGGTTGTGAGTGGAGTGTGAGATATTGGGTTGTGTGGGTGGGGGATGTGTGTGTGATGGTGTGTTGGTGGGTTTTGTTTTTATGTGTGTGGGTTGGTGGGTTTGTGGGGGGGGGGGGGGGGGGGGGGGGGGGGGGGGGGTTGGGGTGGTTTTGTGGTGGGTGATTTGTTGTGGGGGGGTTGTTGTGGGGTGTGTGGGGGTGGTGTGTTCTAGTATGTGAGAGAGAGGTTGGGTTTGGTGGTGTGGTGGGTTGTTTGGTGGGGTTGTTGGTTTGGGTGTTTGGTTTTGGTGGGTGTTGGGGGGTGGGGTTTGTGTTGGGGGGGGTGGTGGTGTTTGTTGGGTGGGTGGTGTGGGTTGGGGTGGGGGGTGGTGTGGGGTGGGTGTGTGGGGGGGGGGGGGTTGGGGTGGGGGGGGGGGGGTTGGTGGGGGGTGTGTGTGGTAGGTGTGGGTTTTTTTTTTTGGTGAGGGTGGGGGGGGTTTGTGGGTTGGGTGTGGAGGGGGGTGTTGGTGTGTTGAGGATTAGGTGGGTGTTGTATAGTGGGTGTTGGAGGGGATTGTGTGGATGGTGATGAGTGTAGGAATGGTTTAGTGGGTGGGGGAAGGAGTAGGTATATTGGTTGTAATTTGGAGTGAAGGATGATGATGTTGAGGGTGGATGTTGGAGAGGTATGTGTAGGTTAGGTAGTGGGTAGTTGTTGAGGTTTGGAGGGGTCAGGTAAGGATGGTAAAGAATGGGATGGCATGGAAGGGAAGGGAGTTGGTAGGGAAGGGATAGTAGAGTTGGGAATTTTGGAGAAGATGATGAGAGCGATGATGGTAGAGTGATAATTGGCGCGCTGGGGTGATATGTGTCCTCTCAGGATAGGTTAAGCTGGTGCCAATACCTCATTAGCATAAGCCCGCTCAGGAGGGGCACGAGGCCGACCCATGCTCAAAGGACTTGTTTACCCAGTTTCTGAGCTGGCCACTCTGGAAGCCAGCTGCTTACATTGTAAACACGGCTGCCTACATATTTGGATCATGTATAACATAATTATAGTATGTTTCTGTTAGCTTAATTCTTGTTTGTATTGTCTTAGTCTCTCCTCTCCGTCCGTCTCTATGTCTCTCTGTCTCTCTCTTGTGTGTGTATGTGTGTGTGTTTCCCATTCCTTCTCATGTGTGTGTGCGTGTGTGCACATGAGTGCGTTGTGTATACACATTTGGCCTATTATGTGTGTGTATATATGTGTGCACTATACACGCTTGTCTTATTATATTGTTGGATGTTCTGAAATGTGGTGCTTTTTCTGTACATGTTCATGTTATGGGCCTTTCTACTTGAATCATTTGCTTAGAGGATGTATAGGAATGAGCATTTTCCCGTGTGTCTGTCTTTCTGCATGATCAGTTTAGGAATAAGTAAATTTGGACATATACGCTACAATTATGTGTAGACCTCCTATGCAATTTGTAGGCTATTGCTCTATGGAAAATCCTAGAGCACAATAATTACAAGGGATGTAACCCAAGAGAGATCATATCTACTGGCTTAGCTTTACCACCACTACCTAACAGATTTACTATCCATATTTAGAAATAGCTCTTGCTCAGAATGGGTTAGAGCTGTTTTTACTGTTTAGAGGTTCTTAGCTAAGAAAAATGTGTCATGAAATTAAAATTCTTTTCTCTTTTTCTTTTCACTTTAATAGTTGCAAAGTGAGGCCAGGAGGAACAGTTTGGTGGAATATGGCTTCCATTCTCTGTATCTGCATGCTGGTCAAATTGACCTTTGCCAACCTTGCATTTTGGTTTCCTTGGTACTGACTCAGGTTGATCTTTGAGAAGAAGGGAACCAATAGACAGGTCAGACCATGTATTATCATCTCAGACCATTCTTCATGCTTGAACCCCTTTTTACACAGAAAACAAATGGTTTTGCATCCTCCTAATCAGAAATATGTGTAGGCTCAAAGATAGGAGTCAGTCACTTATGATAAAGCCCTTCCTTTTCCCTAGGAAATCACCTTAAAGGGGCCCAAGAAATAAAATATAGGGAGCTATTTCTAGTGAGATAAAGTATTCAGGCTCAGTGAATATTCACAGTGACTTGAAACACCAGGAAGCTATGATGTCTCTGATGGGACATTTTGGAGGCAAAATTAATATGCCATCTGAGATATGACTGTTACTATTTTGGCTTTTGTTACATTTCACTTCAGCAACCCTCCTGTGTCACCTGTCTCAACTGTAGTCAGATTTTCTCCCAGTAGTTAAATTTAGCCCCCAAAGGGTACACTAATAAAACATTTATTTATCAGTGATGAAGAGCAATTGCTTTGGGGAGTTAGGTATTGTAAGTCCTGAGATCCAATATTTAGTTTGTTCCCATTGACCCTGGGTTCTAGGCAAAATTTCTATTTTTTTTAATTCTTCTGTATAGAGTGTATATTCTGATCATCATAACAAAAGTATTAAACTGTTTATTATAATATGACTACTCTGTTATCTCAGTGCAGCCTAATACCCTATAAAGGCAGATAAATAACCATACATAGTTAGTAGAGGCACATAAAACTTAGCTATTTCCAAAACCAGAATTAGAAACTAGTGCCCAGAATATTGCACTTGGGTGGATTGTTTCAGGTTTTTATAATGTCCCCTTGGAATACTTTATATCTTTGATTTCAGATTTCTGTTTGTTCTGAGTATCTAGACCATTTTGGAACATCTTTAATTACACAATTCTGAGATAGAAATATTCATCACTTCCTAAATTCCCTCATGCAACTTTAACCAGCCTTTTGCCCATAATAATGGGCAAACAAGGAAGGTTTCTTTTTATATTTATACCTTTGTGAGCCCTTTTTAAATTTTAGAGGACTGTAATGACTTGACATACATTTAGCTGTAGAGTTGCTATGACAATGAATGTAACGGGCAAGTGTAAAGGTCCTAGCAGACAAGGGTCACTGTCGACACATTGCTCTGGTATGAAAAGCTACTCTTATAATATCTATCACAGCCACTTGAAGGTGAAAATTCAGTTTCCCCAAGGGATTATCACTGGGGAAACAAATTACTCTGAAGGATAGGCTGTGTGCCCAGCAGTAGATGGAAAATAGAAAATAAACTCAACAGTCTTGGAAGTTCTTTTGTCTCACAATGTCATGGCAGGACTTTTTAATTCTATCTATCTGTCTATCTATCTATCTATCTATCTATCTATCTATCTATCTATCTCTATATCTATCTAATACATACATATATACATACATATATATTTTCTTTTCACCCCACAAATTGTTTTGTTTTCTGTCTTTTCATCTCACAGGCTATTTGTGTGTGTGTGTGTGTGGTGTGTGTGTGTGTGTGTGTGTGGGTGTGTGTATGTGGTTTTAGCTTAGTATTTTTATGGGATTCCTGAGTGTGCAAACCCAGTATGTCTATATCTATTTCATGTGCCTTTTCTTGGGCTGTTTTACTTCTGTTTGTCTCATCCAGTTCTAATGCTATAGTTTTGTTTTATCTTATCACATTTTATTTTGTTATATTTTATTAATTTCCTCATAAGCCTGCTTATTTTCTAGTGAGAGACAGAAAGTGGCAAATCCAGATGGAAGGGAAGGTGAGGAGGAACTGGGAGGAACAGAGGGAGGGGGACCTAATCAGGATATATTGTATGAGAAGAGAATCTATTTCAATGAAAAAAGAATCAAATATTCATCACACACTATGTGCTATGAATGCATGAATACACTTCATTCAGAACATTGTAAAGTTAGATTATAAAGCCACATGTAATTTGTCTCCCAAGTGTTATGATTTTATAAATTTGTTCACTTGTAGATAGTTTACCTCTCTATTCCTAGACAAAGACTTGTGATTCAAGTTTGTGATATAATAATTTTCATACAATTTTTATCATTTGTTCTTCATATTAGTATGAAGCACTTTCAACAACCCTTGAATATGATTTTGAGAAATATATATATTAATTCTTCAGCTGTAGAAGAGGATTTGAGAAGTAAGGAGTAACGATATCCTTAAATGAAGGGCACAGCCTAAACAAAGGCAAAGGAGGAATATAAGTGTGGTTTATTCAGAGGCAGGTAGCAAAACCATCAGCTCTCAAAGTATAGAATTCCTTAGTCAAATATGTCACTTCTCACAAAGAATTTAGAGCTGGTAAAATTTGCATTCTTGAGTCCTATATTAGTCTATGCTGATCAATAAGGATGGTAGACAGGCAGTATGAATTAATTTGAAGACTTTAGTGTAGTTTAGTTCTGGTTGTGGGAGAAATGGCATGCTGATGGCAACTTAGTATATCTCCTCTTACCTCCCAACTCAATCTTCTACCCTAGGTCTCTGGTCAACTTCTTCTACACAGTCTCCCTTTGTACTAACCTCTTTTCTTATAATTAGAAAAAAAAAAACCAATAAACATCATATAGTCTTTTTTTTTTCTACTTCATCATATACTTATTTGCATTATACTGTATCCTTTACTTTTCCTGTTGCTATGACAAAGCAACTTCAGCAATGGTTTGTTTTGACTCACAGTATCAGTAACAGTCCATTAGGGTGGGGAAGATGTAGTGTAGGGGCTGGTCACATTACATTGACAGTCAGGAAGTAGACAAATGCTATGGCTCAATTTTCTTTCTCCATTTTATTCAGTACAGCACCCTAGCCTACAGGATTGTGTTTCCCATATTTAGGATGAGTCTTCTAACCTTAATTAACCCATTCTAAAATCAGCTTCACATAGATTTATCTCATAGATGGCTTTTGATACAGTATAGTCACTAATATACATTAACCATCACACTCTTCATGCCTGTATCTCTAAGTGGTCTTCTGATCTGTAGGCAAGATAATATCTAGTGATATTTTAGAGTGTGGGAGATAAACTCAGATTTCTTGGATTCAAACCTTGACCTAATACTTTGTACCTATGTGACTTTTGATAAGTTATTGCGTATGAGTATGCATCTACTTTTCAACTTTAAAATGGAGGATAAAGAAGATTATATATTATAAACAGTTAATAATATTTAAATTTAGTCTTTAATGTGCTTTTAAGAACCTTGTATATTTTCTATCACTGGGAAGAGACACCATGACCACAGCAACTCTTATAAAAGAAAACATTTAATTGGGGCTGGCTTACAGTTTCAGAGGTTTAGTCCATTATCATCATTGCAAGGAAGCATGGTAGTGTGCAGGCAGACATGGTGCTGGAGAAGGAACTAAGAGTTCTACATCCAAATTGGCAAGCAGCAGGAGAGACAATGAGCCATTAGTCCTGGCTTGGGCTTCTGAAACCTCATAGCCCACCAACCCCAGTGGCACATTTTCACTGACAAGGCCACACCTCCAACAATGCCACTTTAAAATGCAGGGACAAAAACTGGAGCAGAGATTAAAGGAAAGGTCATCCAGAGACTGCCCTACCTTCAGATCCATCCCATCCACAGATCCAAACACTATTACTGATGCCAAGAAGTGCTTGCAGACAGGAGCCTAGTATGGCTGTCCTCTGAGAGTTTTTTGCCAGCGCATGACTAAGATAGAAGTAGACACACACCATTGGACTGAGACTGGGGACCCCCAATGGAAGAAGAGTTAGGGAAGGACTGAAGAAATTAAAGGGTTCTGTGACCTCATAGGAAGAACAACAATATCAACTAACCAGACCCCCAGAGCTTCCAGGGACTAAACCACCAACCAAAGAGTATACATGGGCTCCTGCTACATATGTTGAAGAGGATGGCCTTATCTGACATCAGTGGGAGGGAGGCACTTAGTCCTGTGGAGCCTGTTGCCCCAGCAAATGCTAGAGGGGTGAGGTGGGAGTAGGTGGGGGGGGTTACCCTTTTAGGGGCAAAGGGGTAGAGGGATGGGATGGGGGATTTATGGAGGGGAGACAGGGAAGGGGGACAACATTTGACATTTAAATAAATAAAATATGCAGCACATTAACCAAAGATTTTATATTAGCAACTGAATTTAAGTTTGCTTTTTAATTAAATTGTTTTATTGTTTTATACTACTTTAAATAGCTGTTGGGGGGCACCTTGCAAGTTGGACTAATTGACCTTGAAACAAAAAACAATTCAGAGGCTGGAGAGATGGCTCAGCAGTTAAGAGCACTGACTGCTCTTCCAGAGGTCCTGAGTTCAATTCCCAGCTACCACATGGTGGCTCACAATCTTCTGTAATGGGATCTGATGCCCTCTTCTATATGTCTGAAGACAGCAACAGGGTATTCACATACATAAAATAAATAAATAAATCTTAAAAAAAAACAATTTAGATACTTCTGAAAGAATACTAAGTTTATATAAATGGCTTCAACTTGACTTTATCCTGGGTTTCTTCTCTGTAAAGCAACATCTTAATAGCATCTATCTTATGGGGCTTATATGAGAACTGAATCCGTTAATTGATGTAAAACACTTAGAAGAAAATCTCTATAATTGTACATATTTAGTGATAAACTCACCAATTTTTATTACTTTTATTTGCTTTCTGACAAGCCAAGTATCTGAGGCATATCATAATTTTTCTTTACACAAATTTGTGTGTCTGCTAACTCTCCCAAAATCTCTGCTACAAATGGATATTTTTATTAGATATGAGAGAAGAATAAATAGAGGAAATAAGAATAAAATGGAATAGAACAAAGTAAAAAATAAATACATGGAACTTCATGACACTGAAAAGCTTCTGTAAGGCAAAGGATACCACCAATCAGACGAAGTGGCAGCCTATAGAATGGAAAAATATTTCACCAATTCCACACCCAATAGAGGTCTAACATTCAAAATATATAAAAAATTAAGAAATTAGATATCAAAACCTAAATAATCCAATTTAAAATTGGATACATATCTAAACAGAGAATTCTTTTTTTTTTTTTTTTTTTTTTTTTTTTGTTTTTCGAGACAGGGTTTCTCTGTGTAGCTCTGGCTATCCTGGAACTCGCTCAGTAGACCAGGCTGGCCTCGAACTCAGAAATCCGCCTGCCTCTGCCTCCCAAGTGCTGGGATTAAAGGCGTGCGCCACCACCGCCCGGCTTAAACAGAGAATTCTTAACAAGGACTCTCAAATGGCTGAGAAACATTTTTGAAACATTTAAAAACATTTAGCCATCAGAGAAATGCAAAAACTACTTTGAGAGTCTAATTTTCAACTCTCAGAATGACTAATATCAATAACACAAGGGACAGCTCATGCCAGTGAGGATGTGGAGCAAGGGGAACACTCCTCCATTACTGGTGGAAGTACAGACTTGTACAACTCTAGAAATCAATGTGGCAGTTCCTCAGAAAATTGGGAACGAACCTACTTAAGATCCAGCTATACCATTGTTGGAAATATATCCAAAGGGTATATTTCCATCTTACCACTTGCTCACCTATGTGGATTCATTCATATTCACCATGGACTGGAAACAACCTAGATGTTCCTGAACTCAAGAATGGATAAAGAAAATGTAGTACATTTATACAATGGAGTATTATTCAGTTGTTTAAAAAGTAAGCCCCTCACAGGCAATAGCACTTGGGAGAGCAGGCCCCTCACCTCACCTGGGCAGCACAGTAGAGCTGGCCCTGGTGGTGTAGGCAGAGGACAGCTGGCCCTGAGTGCATGAGAAGGGAGGAGTAGGCCCTGCCCCTCCCCTAGGCAAAGTTCAAGATCTGGTCCTGATGGTGCAGGTGCAGGAGAGCTGGTAGGCTGACCAACACAGCTACCATCCAGATCCAGGGCTCTGAGTTGGCCCACCCTAACATTACCCCATCTATGAAGTGAAGGAGCTGATCTTGCAGATCCAAAACTGCAGGATCTCCATGGCACAAGAACAACATGGTATATCTGAGAAAACCCCAGTGAGGATCCAGTATTGACAGTGTAGCAGAAGCCTTGAACCAGACCAATGACTCAGCAATAAACATCTACAAGCAAAGAAGTATGGACAAAAGGGTAAACTATGTGACAATGCTGTAACATATCAAAGCTTCCACAATGAGATTTTCATTTTGTTTTGTTTGGGGGGATTACAAGGGCAAAGGGTGGATATGAAGGGACAGGGAGATGAGTGGGATTGAGGTACAAAGAATCAATAAAAAATTTTAATTAAAAAATGGCATAAAATCCACAGGCAAATGTATGAAACTAGGAAAAAAAATCAATCTTGGGCTGGAGAGATGGCTCAGAGGTTAAGAGCACTGACTGCTCTTCCAGAGGTCCTGAGTTCATTCCCAGCAACCACATGGTGGCTCACAACCATCTGTAATGGGATCTGATGCCTTCTTCTGGTGTGTCTGAAGACAGCAACAGTATACTCACATGTAAGGGGCCGCCCTGCTTATACACTGAAGGCCTAAAATCAGTAATAGGCCTGACATACATGCCTGCTAGCACCAAGTCCTGGGTCTCTGTGGAAAAAACACTGAAACAGATAGCTAAAGGCTATTGTAAACAAGCAGCTTTGGTGGAGGGCTGCCAAGACTGAGGTAGTCATAGACCTTGTAGATAGGTAACCTTGGTGGATAGTACCAACTTAGATAAAGACAAGTAAAACATAGGCGGAGTCATAGTGGTCCTGTCTCCTGAACCTTCACCCAGCTGACACTCTGTTCTGGAAGATATCTGTACTCCCCCTAAACAACTACGCTCCTGCGTCATCCCCTTCCCACATCCTGCCTTTTTGTGTATATAACCTGTGTGTGAAAAAGTAAACATTGAGATCTGATCAACTAGACAGGTCGTGTTCTTCGCGTCTTTGTCTGCTACCCCCCCCCACCCCCCCCCACCCCCGCTCTCTTTCAAGGTGATCTCCCCGGACTCCTGTTTAATGTCCTGCAGGACAGGACATTGTGGTGCCCAACGTGGGCTCAAACCCCATGACCCTGAGATTAAGGTCTCATGCTCTACCGAACTGAGCTAGCCGGGCTCATCTACACAAATCTTTACTGATAACCCAGTTAGAGTCCTAAGCCCTCAGTGAACCTGTGGAGCCACACAGGTAATGGATGTTTAGCTGCACAATCACTTCCAACAAATATGTATATAAACAATTTTTCATTATAAACCTTTACCTCAATTTAATTTTTGGTATAAACTTGTAACAAACTTTGTAACATGCTATCATATATTTTAAAAAATATATGAATACTGAGGACAAAAGAAAAAAATCATCCTGAGTGAGGTATTCCAGACCCATAAAAACAAATATGGCATATATTAACTTATAAGTGGATATTATCAGTTATATAAATAATAATCAATCTATAATCTACAGACCCAGGGAGGTTGGGTAAAAAAGGAGGGCTCTAGGAAAAGAAGCCTGGGTCTCCCCTCTAGGAGAAGAAGCCTGGGTCTCCCCGGGGCGGACTGGGGGCAGGTGTGGACAAGAGCAGGAGGAATTACGTGGGCAGGATGGAGGGACAGGTGCAGTATGGAAACCTAATGCAGTGGAAAGTCCCTGAATCTATGTGGGTGATCCTAGTGAGGACTCCTAGTAATGAAGGATACAGAGACAGAGTTTATCATTTTTGTAGCCAGGCAAGGCTTCCACTGGTGGGACTGAGTTGTATTCAGTTGAGGTGTTTGCCAAGGGTTGTGAGGAGATCCCCCAAACAACCAAGGCCACTTTCTGAAAAATGACAGGCCCTATGGAAAAGGACAATGCCCACACAGCTCATTAAACATAAAAAGGTTGAGCTTGTGACTGCATGGAGCCTTCACCCCTACATTCTAATCTCTTTTACAAGAGAAGATATTCTGCAAGCTATGGAAAGAGAAACCTGGACACCAACCTAGCTGCAAAACTCAACCTATAATCTGTCCTGCCTGCAAGATGTGCTGGAAAAAAATTCTGGCACAGAACTTGGGGGATGGCCAACCAATGTTTGGTTTACTTGAGGCCCATGCCATGAGAGGATGCCCAGTGTCCTACACTATCTGGCTGGCCCGAACTGGAGACTGGATTGACTGGATTTGCCCAGAGATCTACAGAGAGACAAACATGACAGGCAAAAAAAATCATTCCTAATGATAGTCTACTATTCTCATAGATCAGTGCCTTGGCTACTCATCAGATGAGAGCAGAGACCCACAGCCAGACACTATTCAGAGAGAGAGAGAGGAGACTCTAAATTGGAGGTCTCTATTGAGTCCCTCCTCTAGCAGCTTGGGGAACATGACAGAAGAAGGGGAGGAAAGACTGTAGGAATCAGGAGATAGAAGACACCAGAAGAATATGGACCACTGAATCTACTAAGTAGTGCTCACAGGAGCTCACAGAAAGTAAAATGACAAGCATGGGGCCTGCATGTTTCTGCACCAGGTTATCTGCCTATGGCTGACAAGCTTGGTGATAGATTTATTGGCTCATGATTAACATAGAGGGAGCACCATGAAGGGGTAGGTAAGCTTGGGAATGATTATGAGTGGACTGAGGCGACTTTTTTTGACATGTTGAGTTTGATGTAGCCATATGATGTTCATGTGGAAAGAGTCTCAGGAGGCTTTCCACAGTTTTATTCTAGATCTTTGAAAAGAGAGCAAAGTTCAAAAATATTGAATCTAGAATCTTGAGAGTATACTATATTCAGATGCTTGGGGAACAAACAAACAAAAATCCCACAAGATTCATTGACATTTCCCCAAGCAGAATATAAAGCCTTACAACAAAGAAATTGAAAGCAGTGGTACATACAAACTGGTAATTATTGGTCAAAGTAATAGGAATAAAATCAGAGCAGAGTAGTACCATAGATGCCACAGAGGAGCGTTTACAGAGTACAAGGTAACTACTGATTGATATCAGTGTTTAGAGAAATCAAGTCTGAACAACAGCAATTAGCTTCGACTAGTAAGGGAGTTCACTACACTTGGGAGTTAATAAGTCACAGGGGTAAAAACATGGTCTTTTGAAATTGAACACCCTCTCTCTAAAATCTAGTCCCTGGATCTTCTGAGCTGTATGACACTGAGTTATAGAGTCACTCAACTTCTTAATGCCTCAAGTTTTCTTCCCATCTAATGAGTATAATGCTATCTGCTGCCTAGAGCTGTCTTGAGAGCTGGAGAAAGGGGTGCATTTTACAAACAACTGGCATAGACCGACCTTGGTGCACTGAGGGTGAGTGGATCAGTCTTCCTTTGTGGTGAGTATTCATAGCCCTCTGCCATAAAAATAAATTCACTATCTATGGTTATTGGGCCTACTGGATTAAATTGAGATGGAATATGTTTTAATTCAGGGATTGACATTTGGTAAGACCTTTAGAAATTTAGAGTCCATATAAGACACAACAAGAAGTAGTGCACTTTTAATTGTGGGCAAATTATAGAACACAGCATTCAGAGCAGAGGATGGGAAAAAATTGTGTGGGCAGACACTGACCCTAAATTGTGTTTTCTTTCAATTAGGCAGCACATATACTTACATAAACATTAGAAACATTAATTGTCTGAGCTTTACAAAGCAATATATAATTTGAAAATGATTCAGGTTTTAAACTAATCTAAACAATTACATTTCACATAGGACATTGATGGCAAATTAATGTGACAGAAGACAATTTAATGAGAGGCATTCACATAAAACACACACACACACACACACACACACACACACACACACACACTTTCTTTTATAGAAATCTTTACCTAGATTTTAAAAAACCTTTTTCTACCACTCTTGTACAAATTGGAGCAGAATCCCACATTGCTGCCCTGGTGCTAGACAGAAATGCATTCTCCAGTTCCTAGCCTGGCAACTGCAACTTCATTAGGAAACTATTGTAGTTTAGGGATGGCTCACACAAAAGACCAGGAGTAGGACTTCAGCTGTGAACGTGAGATTGGAGCCATAGAACTTAGGAAGCATGAGGTTCTAATCTCCTAGAGACCATTTAGGATGGCATCAGCGGAAGGTGGGTCTTCAGGGTAAAGAGGAAAAATATTAAATGTGTAGATAGGTATACAGAAAAAGCAGCCACCTCCATTTCTAGAAGAGCATATAGGAAGGAAATGAATCTCAAAACAAAATGGATTTCAAAAATGTGCAGGTGAGCATTTCTCTGTCTGTTTTGTGACAAAAAGTTCCAGACTTTCTAAGCTTCTTTCTTGCCTGGCTTCCCTTTAAATCCCTTCTCATCTTGCCCTAGTTATCACAGTTTAAGTGTGTGCCGTGAATATCACAAGTTATGTTCTATATTTGCTTGTCAAGACAATAGCCTTGACAGGTGTCAAGTGTAATCCTATTCTGAAGCTAGCAAAAATGGCTTAATGCATGTAAAAAGCAGGCTAGTTAGGATTCTGGAAATTGTCCCTTCCCAGAGAAGATATTTGACCATCTTTGTTCTTTCCTGCTTTCTTCCAAAGACCTAATGCTATTTGCACATTTTGTTTTTCTTAACTTATTCTTTTCTTTGTCTTGTTTCTTAACATTCTTCTTGTCTTTTCCCTCACATTTACTTTCTGGTTGTTTCTTTCTCTTCTACCAGATCTTTATTTTTTTAATGCTCTATTTCTGGGGTTTCATTCTGAATGTTTTTCCCAAGTTTCTCATTCTGCTATACCTTTCTCTCTCTGCCTCTCTGTCTCTCTCTGTATCTTTCTGTCCCTGTCTCTCTACTCTGTCTCTGTCTCTCTCTGTGTGTGTGTGTCTCTCTCTCTCTCTCTCTCCACACACATACACACACACACACACACACACACACACACACACAGTGTCCAGTTGAGGTTTATAGACCAGTAGAATTCTAAACAGCTTTTTAAGAGCTGCTGTTCCTGTTTATAGTGGGCTGTTTTTGCTCCAGTCTGTTGAAAAATGATTGTGCTGAAAATTTAGCCCACACATTGGCCTGTGGAAGAAGGGGTACAGTTGGGATTTATTAGTCTGTCAGTTAAAGGGCAACACAAATCCTCTCATTACATGACCAGAAGATAAATATGGAAGTGAAGAGCCACATCAGAAAATTATTATGTCTAGAGCATAATGATTCATTTTTTGTACATTTTATTAAATTAAAATATTCTGACACTCTATAGATCATCATTAATCCTCTGCTTTCTTATGAAGCTTTGCCTGAAGAAACCATTGTTATAACAGCCTACACTTGTCATCTGTCAGTGGAAGAAGGGTAATTTAGGAAAATGTATGTTGTTTTAATCTGGGGGAGGCAAAATGGTGGGTTCCAAAGATTATGGGGGTGGTAGGCATGGAGCAGCAAATTAAAGCTCCAGAATTGTCAGCGTCAGGGGTAGACAGAAAGCAATAAGGATTTGAAATCATGCTTTTGCAGCAGTCTTGATATCCAAGCAATTTCTTACAGCAGAGAAGATTTGATTCGTCCTGAGACTTATATAATATCCTGCATCAAGATTGCTGGTGCTGCCTGGTGCAAGCAAAACCTTTAAAGAATCAGTCCATTTCCATCTCTCCAACACCTAGAAAAGCAAATACTTTCTGATCTGAATCTTTCCATCCTGAGACACATTTCCTACTAATAAACTAATAAAGCCTCCTTTCACTCCATTTCTGGTTACTTAACATTTCTATTATGTGCCAACTAGTCTCACTTGTATCTTCATTTTATAGCTAAAATAATGAGTGTTTTAATAACTTGCTCAACATCATAAACTAGTAAAATATTGAAAAATAGTTCCTTAAATTAGCAAGGATATTAATTTAAGCCAATGAAAATGGACAAAAGGAGATAAAAGAAAGAATTGCTGTTAGGTTTAGGGTCAGGCAACAGGTACCCAAACCCACTCTCTAACGGGCACAAAATACAGTACCTTCTTTGCTACTAAGAAATGATTTCTATGGAATGACTAAATATGATACTGCTACCAACAAATAAGTCACTATAATCATTTTTATGTTCATTTCTGAAGCAGGTTGAGTGTTACATGTATTTCTTTATGCTAAATTAGCATAGTTGTCAAATCTTGTCATCCTATGAATTCACACTTGACAGTAGTTTATCATACTCAGTGGTCTACTCAGACTGTCTAAAATATAGCTTTGGTTTTAGAATGCCATTTACTATAATTTTCAGGCTTAAAACCTATCTTGATATTCAAAATAATTAATAAAGTACAGCCTTATCAGATTACACTAAAGTTGTCTTGGACAGACCAACTAGTTTGACATAATTAGGAAATTACAAAACCTATTTTGAATCAATGCTACCCAAATTATGTGTGTATGTATTTGTACATACATATTTCAAATATATTTATATATTTATGTATATTATATATAAATATATTTTATATTTATTATATATTTACATATATAATAAATATGTATTATATTTGGGATATATATAATATATATATATATATATATATATATATATCTTTCCTATAATGGGCAACAATTTCAGTACAGGTTATTGCTAATGTTCTTGGCTACTCTCCAGAACTTGATGTTAAGGTTCATTTCTGAAGATCTCACACATTTAAATAATAGAATGACAAATCAATCTGGTACTGACCTGGAAGCTTCATCCCTACTGGCTACCTCTCATAGTCCTGGAAGATGCTATATGCATTACCAAAGGAAAAATGTAATCACTAATAATACCCAGCTGTGAACCTAATGAGCTCCAATAGGGACTGGCCTAGCAATAGTGGTGTAATAGTGGCATGGAAATAACCAACCTTTCTTTTTTTGTGGTGGTGGGGGGTTAGATTTAAGTAACACTCCATATACTCTTTGCTTTCTTTTGTTCTTACATTATTCTGACCAATCTTTCTCTGGTCTTTTCCCTTACTCTCCTACTGAATCTTTACCTATTTTTTCTTACACTTTTTCTATAATGGATGTACCATACGCAGCACAATTATTGAGCCAAGAATCTACAGCAAGATATATCATAGAAGATAAATTACTACTATTATTTTGATAAATGCACACAGTATTAAGCTGACTCCTAATGACTTATTATACCTATGTATTGATGTATCTATCAACCTTTATCAGAGAACCATCTACTTGCAACAGAGACCCCCACATCTGGCTGAGCCACAGAAAACAAGAAATTGCAGAATGTCCAGCCATAAATGAAACATATATACTGCATCTCTGTTCCCACGCTCAGGGAATTCATTGTGGAAGATGGGACAGAAAGAGTGCAAGAATCAGAAGCAGTGGATAACCACAAGCAATAGTGTCTTTTGGACACAGCAGGGCAGTTGCACGTATGAATTCAGCTCACAGCAATTGTGATAGCATGCATAGGACCTATGCAACTCCAAGTCAGTTCAAATCCAAGCATGAAGTTGGGCATGAAATTCCACCCCTATGAAATGGAAACTTAATGATTCTTTGCAAAGTCTGTTGTGTTGGATGCTGTTGTGCTGGGGCAAACACCTGAAGGAAATTTTCCCTGAAGTGGACACAGGTGAAAGACTAAAGCAGAGTCATGAAGGAACATTTGGCTGAAGCAGAGACAGATGAAAGGATGTTTGGCTAAAGCAAGCATATGAAAGGACAGATGACGGACTTCACTAATGACAGGCATGTATTGGTCTGCCTTACATTGAGTAGTTGAGCTCCATTTATCGGGACTCCATAGAGAAAAATGCACCAAAAAAATCTTCTGGTGGTATGCTGCAGTTTCTTGCCACTTTCACAGACTTGGGCTGATTGGCAGAGTGATGTCAGCTAAGACAGACTCATGTAGAGTTTTGCTAAAACTCATGTGCTGAGAGACACATGGTGAGGCAAGACCAGTGGAGAACACATGATGTTGGGAGAGAGTATAAAAAGGACTCAACTGAGTGATGAGAGCTAGTTTGACTTGCCTCTAGAGATAGTTGGGCAATGCTTGTGCATTTTCGCTGATCTTTGCTCCCCTGAGAGAGGCACAGCCGAGAACTTTTCCTGGCATTCCTATTGGCCCTGGTCCCTCCTACTGACTTGTGCCAAGGCTGAGGCCTGGCTGTCTCTGCTAGGTCGTGCCACTGCTGCTGATTTGTGTTTGCTATCCTGACACTACTGAACTGGACTGCTAGAATATCCATGAAGTGTTTTCGAGTAGACCGAGCTGCTTCTGCTGACCTGTGAACTGAACTACTGATTTCCTGACAACGCAGACAGGAGTTGCTCCAAAGAACCTTTCTAAACAGGTCCACTCCCGCCCCCCACCCCACCACCATCCTTTCTTTTCCACTACCTCTGGTGGGTGGTGGTCTAGAAGGGAGATTAAAGCATTTAAAAATCCTCATTAAAAGTAGGCTTTAAAAGTAGGCTGGGCTGGAGAGATGGCTCAACAGTTAAATACTAAAGTTTATACTCCTATTGGCAATTGTCTGTTAGGAAAAGGAAAGTCAATTTTATCTAAGAGCATAGCCCCTAATAAATTAACCGTGCTCCAATGGGAGGTAACACATCCTCAGCACAAATTGTTCTTATTGGAGAAAAAAATTAAGAATGTAACATTGAGTGGATGGGGAAGTGGGAGTGGACCCAAGAAGAGTTGAGGGAGTGGTGAATATGATCAAAACACATTATAAGAAAAGGACAACAAGAACCAAAGCAATAAACACTTTCTGCGAATAATAAAGACAGTCAAGTGCATGCTGCCTTTCATTGGACCTCATTATGTGTGGGCCACTCATTGGAAGATGTCTACTCTGAATATGGATCTCCTCTCTTCAGTTAATTCTCCCTGAAAATCCCCCTCACAGACATTCCCAGTAATATGTCTCCTATGTGAGTTTTACTCAGTCAAGTTACCACTAAGGCTATCACATAGTTGGAATTTGAATTCAAGTCAAACTCCAAAACCTAGCTATTTTTCCTATGTTCTGTACTTTTTCCTTGAAAAAAAAAAAAGTAAGGCTAACTACAGTATTTCTTCCTTCCCTAGAACTATTGAAGAAAGTCTGCATTTATAGATGTGGAAAGAGCTGCATAAATTTAAAAGCATTGTCTGGATAGAAGCTACTCACTGTTTCTATTGTCAGCTTTAGCATCAGTTAGGCCTTTTCCATCATGGTTTTCTGCTGTATTCTAACCTAACATCTATGGTTAAGCAAATGAACTCTGGGCTGGAGAGATGGCTCAACAGTTGAGAATGCTACTACTCCTGAAAAGTACCCAACTTTGTTTTCCAGCATTTACATGGGGTGACTCACAACCACCTGTAGCTCTATCCTCAGAGTACCCTCTTCTGGCCCCGACAACCACACATGCACATACCCCCCCACAACCACAAACATATACAGGTAATTTTAATATAAAATAAATCTTTTTAAAAACCCATAAATTTGATCAGATTTGCCCCAGTTTGGATTTCTGCTATGCTCCTCAGGTTGTCCTCACAAATAAAAAGAACAAAATGCTTTATGCCCTTCAAATATGTCTGGCACGGACTGCTTTGAGAAATCAGTGACTTGTGCTGCCTCCATGCTCAACCTAGATTAACAAAAGTTAAAAAAACTAGATTTTTTAAACTAGATTAACCTAGTTTAAAAAAGAAGATAGTGATGGTCAAAAGGGAGATGTGGTTAGACACATGGTTAGAGATGAGATAGCATGATGCTGGGCCTCATATAGAAGCCAAACACTTTCAGAATCTGCAGGCTAGGAAAGAGTATATTGTTGACTTAGCCATTTTCACCTTACTACCTTGACTTTCTACTTTGAAGTATCTGTTTCTTCCCTTCTAAAAGAGAGGTTTGAGATGAGACTCATCCAAAGTGCTTCTCTGTGACTATTCTGTGGTCCTGGAACAAGCTATTAAGTTGAAGGTGGTTTAAACCCTATATGGTATAGAGATCTGAGTTTTGGGAGCAGACAAATATAGATTTGAACATCTGCCATTCATCTATTTTGTGACCTTAAGAGATTCCTTTAACTCTTGTTGATACCATTGTCTTGGAGTTTGAACCAACATTTAGGATTTAATCTGAATGCTCCCTTTATAAGCTTTACTGCCATGACTCTCTGCAAGCCTGTATTTTATTTATTTGTCTTAATAGAAAACTATGATGAAGGGATGTCCATGGAGCATGCATATTATGTTCACATCCTAGTTGTTTGAGATACCAAGACAGTACATAAGCTTGTAATTAACCAAGGTACATAGGTAGAAAACAGACCACCAAAAGCCTGCTGGTAACAAGTAAACATTTTAAGCCTGAGTCTTGCTTTTTAATAACTTTTTAAAAGATAAACTTGTTTAACATGGAGAAGAAGAAACTATGGGACTTCTGAAAATGGTCTTCAAGTACAGAATGAGTGTGCATTCCCCCGGAGGCTAGATCAAAAGACCAATTACTGTTTTTAATATTAAGGATTTGAAATAAATATAATGCCACGTTTCTTGGCCTAGTTCTTAGTAAATGTTTTAGAATTATCTGAGCACATTGAACTTGATTGAAAGAGTGAAAGTACTTTTGCCCAGAATTATAGTTCAATCTTTAAGTATGTATTATGACCAAGGAGACAATTTCTCTAAGTATGTTGCTAAAATAGCAGGAGATAATAGTCCCCATCCCTGGTGAGAGAATGCATAAGACTTTTAGATTTTAAGAAGTAAATTAATATCTATGTTTTATAAATACATAGCATTGTGACTATGCAGAATAATTGCAGCTACTTTGTGTGTTTTGCTACATGGACTCATGTTGTTTTATTCTATCATTCCATTTTCTTTGGAGTCTCACAACCATCTATACATAATGGTTCAGTTTTAAGCAGTATGGATTAGTATGTTAGGACTCATTTGCTAGGCACCTACTGAATACAGATCATTGGATTGAAATTTCAACTTCCTGACAGAATACCAATAGTACAAGTTCATAACCCTCAAAGAAGGGAAAAATGAAAGTAGACATGACCAGAGAACATTTTTGAAAAATATTGTTGAGAGGGGACTAATTTCTGCACCCTCAACTTTCACAAAATAGCTTTCCTAGTTAATGAAAACCATTATCTCTTATTTTTATTTCCTGCTACAGGATAATTGTCCACAGGAAAAAAGGACAGAACATCCATTAGAGAAAATTGAAGCACTCTTTATCTAATTTGAAAGTATATAGAGGTCACTCTGGTAGTTTCTGGTTGAAATTTTCAAAATGGAAGGTTTTAGTGAGGTACTGTGTACAATATTAACCTCAAACTAGCTGGCTCAGGCAGGTTGTGTGTTACTGGGGACTCAGATCACAGCAGACTTTGAATAACAAAAAGTACTGGCTTCTTCACCAAGAAGTTCAGAAAACTTTTTGCAGCACATGGGGTTTTTCTTCTAATTTATTCATTGTTCTAATACTCAACACTTGAATGTTTTCTGCAACATAAGTTTTTGAAACACATATCATTAGTAAATTTGTCACCACTTTTTTATTTTTGTAAAAAGACTTAGAAGATTGATCACCAGGCCCCAACCAGGCCCATCACCTGCTGAGGCTCAAACCCAGAGCTTTAGGCATGCAGGGAAATCTTCCTTCTCTTTTACTTTCTATAACACAGTGTTACTATTAGAGTCACAATGCAGCATATATTTCTTGAATTTATTCTCCATATCTAAGTAAAATTTTATATACCTTTACTATTCTCTTACTAAATACTCTACTCATTCTCAGTTAAAGCTCTGTAGAATGACCAAAATATAATATACAGCTCTCACTTCTAAAGGAATAAAAGATACTTTATTGTGGAGACAAATATGAGTGATCCTGGTCTAAAATACAGATTCAGGTTACTCCAAATATTGTGTACTAACATGATAACAATTTTGTAATATTTTTATAGTAACAGAACAAAGAGCAGTAAATCAACATGCTTTTCAAACATATTAGGGGGCACATCAGATAGGTGGGTTACAGCAAAGTCAAGATAACCTGTCTGTAGTCTTCAGACGATGTCTAAGGACATTCTTTGCTTTGAGTTTGGTGGAAGCTAGGGAATTGTTCATACATTACAATGGATTTACCTAATGGTCACAAGGATGTTAGGGAATACACAGAGGATGACAATAGCTATTCAGAGTGCCCAAGATAATTTGTAAGTAGACTTAATATATTCTGAACTTGACACAATCATTAAAGGTCTAGTCAACCTGTGTAGGATGCACAATACAGGTGTGTCTTCCTCTGGGAACCGTAGTTCTCAGTGCTCCCTGTTATCCAGCATCATATTGTGAATGCAGAGGCCAAAATGAATTTTTAAATATTGTTTAATGTCTCTCACTGATAGAAATGCTCATTCCTAATGTAGAGGAATTTTAATATAGCCACATGGCTACATCCAAAGACCTTCTAGGGTTGTGTGGTCTGGCTGGAATGCAGACATGCCACACACCTTTAATCTCTCTGGTTGGCATACAGGTATGGCCTTGGTACACACCTTTAATCCCAAACAATGAAAGTAAGGTTAGTTTATAGAAGAAAGCATGTTTAAAAGTGACTTCTAATTGAAGGGTAGACAACATAGCAAATCAAAGATGTAACCAAAATAGAATATACTCAACTCTCAGGATAACAGCACAAGAAAGACAGAGCAGTCTAGAGAGCTCAGTAAAGAAGACAGTACAGTAGAGTTGAGTTCAGTAGAGTATAGTATAGTACAGGCAGTTCAGTGCAGTTCAGTTGAGTGCAGTTGGGTTCACGTGAGTTCCAGTAGTTTGATACAGTTCAGTTCATGAAGTTCAGAAGCAGAGCAATTCAGAAGAAGCTGGAGGAAGCCAATTTCAATCAGTCAGCTTGAAGAGGAGTTTAACTAGCCAGCCGGAGTTCAGAAAGACCTAGAAAGGGTGAGCTTATTCAGCAATAAGCCTCCAAGACAACAATTAAGTCAGGCAAATAAAAATTACTTTTACAACCAGAATCTAATATAGATGAATCTGAATAGACAGGAAACAGTCTTTAGAAGAAAACAATAGTTGCTAGGGCCACTAAAGAAGAAGACAAGGCTTGGCTTATAATTTCTTTGTTTTTCCTCTCTGCATCTGGACAGCATTTACATGTGACCTGTAATAGAACTAGTACATCTAAATCAAAAAAGCTTTCTGTCCTAATGAAGTAAAAGTAGCAGATTAAGGAACTAGATAAATAGAACCAGGCTAAATATTATGTTGCTTTTAAAATAGATGGACTAGATGTTCCTCCTGTATCCAGAGTTATTTGCATTCTATGAGATATTCTTATTTTATATTTTGAGTATTTAAAATATTCTATTACCTTTTAATATTTTTGTCCAGCTTCTTATAGTCAGAGCATCATCATATAGAATGACTAGTTCTAATTCTAAGGAAAGATAGGTCTTTTATGTATCATTTATTATCACTTTTATTTGTGAATAGTGACCTGATCTATTTTATTATCTTGGTATTGATAATTAATAATAGTTTACTGTTATTTTAGTTTAGGAATAGAAATTAAAAGTCACAACATAGAGAAATTAGATAACAATCTAGTACTTTTTAAAATAAAAAGCTTTCTCCCCTCACTTACCAAATATTACAGATATCAGTGTTAGAAACAAGAAGTCAAATGTGGTAGAAATCAGAATGTCATAGGACTTTCCAGTACAACTAGATCTTATATTTTAATTTTAACTGTCATAAAAGGAAATGGGATTCTCTTAGAAGTCATTCAAATGTTGTCCATTTTTTGTTAGCAAAATAAAAATACTGCTTGTTAATTTTTTCCAGACCTGGCTACCTACATATAAGACACTTGAAAACGATGCTCTAATCAGGAAATATCTGCCTTTAAGGTCTAATGCACCATGAATTTTTTAGCACTAGAGAGCAGTGTCTTTTGTATAATCTGGATAAGTAAAATTCTCTCACATCTCTGAGTATCTTAAATACGAGTGAATGGAATTAAAATTATAATTATTTCATGTTTATTATATTGCATTGGTTACTGCTTTAGAGTTGGTGGGACCTGGGAGAATCGAGCCCATATATGAGAAAAAGTCTCAAGCAAAAGTCAACTTTATCTAGAGCATCAGACAATTTATACACTGAGGGTTAAAAGGAGTCACATGAATAAATTATATAATCACAAGGGCAAGCTCTACTTGGTGGACAAACTACATGCAGCAGAAACATGTTTTTCCATAAAGGCATATAAACAATTAACAATGCCAGTTGTAAGGAATAATCTGAAGTAAACTCACTCCTATCCACTACGCTTGGGAGGGGCATGAGAACATATTCCAAGAACAATTCTCTCTTCTTCTTCTTCTTCTTCTTCTTTTTTTTTTTTTTTTTTTTTAGAAACTGAGGTCACAAGATTCTTAGTTTTCTGGAGAATTCTCACAAGCACTTAAAAATCTCACATGACTACATTCTTAAACTGTGTTCCAGCATCTCACCATTTTTAATATTGATATAAACCTAGTATTCCAATTGCTTAAAACTAGAAATTTTTCCCCTTTTTCCATAGTAGGAAAGAATTGATTTATTTTTGGCTGATAGTTTCATTTAAAATGGAGGGAACTCAGAATGAACTTTCCCTCAGAAGATACAAAAATAATTTTCAACAACTTAAAACCTAGTAAAATGAGTAGGGGTTGTCACTGAGTCTTTTGCACTTACTGGTTGCTTTATCTATCCTTAATATGATGGAAGGTGCCTAGTCATATGGGAACTTGATATGCCTGGTTTGGTTTAAATCCCTGGGAAGCCTGCCCTTCTTTAAAGGGAAATGGAGGGAGTAGATGGGAGGGGACGGAGGTAGAGGAGGGACTGAGAAGAGAGGAGAGAGGGGAAATTGTGGTCTGGATGTAATATATGAATGAAAAATTAATAAAAAATAGAAAATAAATAACATTAAGTGGAAATGGGGCAAATGTGATAGAGAAGGGCAAGAGAGTATGTTAATCAAAACTAAAGAAGTATGAAAATAAAAAATAAGGGATTGGATTTTGATTGACTTCAGATGTTGTACTTAAGTTGACAGCCAAGATTGGCAATCGAAACTCCCTAAACTCATTATTTGAACAATTGTTCCCTAGCTGGTGACATACTTGGGGACATTGTGGAACCTTTGGGAGGTATGGCCTAGTTGGATACATATGTCAGTGGGAGTGGTATTTGAGGGTTTATAGGCTCCCCCTACATCCAGCTCTCTCTGTCTTTCCCCTCTCCCGCCCTCTCTCTCTCGTGTGTGTATGTGTGTGTGTATGTGTGTGTGTTTCATGTTTCTGTTTGAAGATGTGATCTTTCAGCTTCCTGCTATTGGCATGCCTCCTTCAACAACAGAAATGTTCATGTGAAGCCCAGATGCAGAGTAGAACATCACTGGGAAAAGTCATAAAGGGTTTATAGCTTCCTCCACCTCATGATCTCCCTCTGTTTCTTGTGTATGGGTGAAATATGATCAGCCAGCTTTCTACTCCTGCTTTCCTGTCATGTCTTCACTACCATGAGGCCTCTATCTCTCTATAGCTGTAATTCAGATTAAACTTTCCCTCCTTTAAGCCCCTTTTGGTCGAGTTTCTTTAAAGATAGCAAACTAACACTCAGTGTTTCAACTTAGATTAGAAGAGTTCATGTATATCTTTAGCTATTCCTAACTATAGTAAATAAAGGTAAAGTTAAAACACAGTAACTTAATCATTTGCTCCCAATGTGTGTGTGTGTGTGTGTGTGTGTGTGTGTGTGTGTGTGTGTAGAAATAAATCTTATAAATATAAAAATTTTGTTTAAATAAAGTAGGAGATCTGGGTGGGTAAATAGTTATATCAAGAATATGATTAATAGAAGCATACAATGTATAATGGAAGCGTACCTATAGTCTTGGTGAAGCCAAAATCCTGATTTTGAAGGTAGAATCTGGAGGATCAGAAGTGCAAAGTCATCCTTGACTACACAGAGAATTCAGGGCCAGCCTGGGATATGTAAGATCCTGTTTCAAATGAAGCATAAAAAGAAAACAAACTAAACACTAAGAACACCTTTATCCTTTGAGGCTGGAGAGATGGCTTAGTGGTTAAGAGCACTTGCTGCTCTTCTAGAAGACCAGGGTTCAATTCCAGCACCCACACCTGGTGGCTCACAACCACCTGCAACTCTAGCTCTTGGGTATCTAATACCCTCTTCTGACTTCTATGGGCACAGCACACTCAATCACACACACACACACACACACTTGGGGGGGAGAGAGAAATAAGAATGAGAAATAAAATAAAAATATGATTATTACTACTTTAGTGAAGTATAATATACCACAAAAATTCCAAATATCTTCTAAGCAAAACAGGATTTAATAAATTTATGAGTACAGTTTTTCCCTCAGGACAAGATAGAATCTTCTCTTAACAAAATCATTTAGTCATCTTCATTTTCCAGGAGTTTAATGTGGAGAAAACTAATTATTTATTCTTGGTAGTGTATTTAATCAATCTAGAGGACTTAAGGCACAATATGTTCAATTATGTGTTCATAAAAAAATGTAAAATTATTAGAAAAATTATAATTGTCATGCAATTCAGTAGGAATGTATCAGGTAGGAATAATTCTTTAAATAGAATGTTTTCTACTGTTAATGCAGTGGCTATCTAGCAGGTTAACATTTAACCAATAGTAATACATATATTCTTGTTCTCAATGCAAATTTCATAAATATTATTTACAGTGAAATTAATACTCATAAAATCTTGTTGTAGACAGAGAATTATGGATCAGTTGGAGTGTTCAATTTTGACTTTATGAGGCTTAACCTTGAATCATCAAACATAAATTTTAATAACCCTAGTGGTTTTAATAATCCTAGTGGTTAAACATGCATATAATCTTTAGGTTTTATATTTCACAAACCTTAGGTTTTATATTTCACAAACCTTGCAACTTACTTGAATCTTCTAGAATGTAGATATTACAACCTCATCTACTTATTGGTTCCTTTTATGTTATTTTCTCTTTCATATTTAAAACTGAAAACATATTATATTCATGATTAGCATTTTTCTTTAACTATGAGCAGACAAGCAAGCAAATCACATAGATTTATGTACAAGTAGCATTGTTGCCAATAGAAATTCTTGATAGACTCTTACCATCTAACATTAAATAACTCGATAAAGAAGTTTTTTTTAACACATTTTCCCAGATTACTTTGCCCACAGATAATTATTTTTTATTAATTTTGTTCTTTGGTTATTTCATACATGTATATAATGCATTCTGATTATTGTCTCTCAATGTCATCGTTAACTTACTCCCATTCCAATTACATTCTTGTCATCTGTACCAGTCCTTCCCCAGCTTTATGATTAGGTTATATTTTGTGACTTGTTTAGTTTAATCGGGGCCACCTGTGTGAGCATTTTATTGGAACTATCTGTTTAAGACTGGTGCTGTTAATAGCAGGTACACAACTGAAAGCAATGACACCTTATCTTTTTCAATACTATGAGACATAGCAGCATAACCGAATATAATTACCTTATTGAAAGATTAAATATTAATTACACACATGACATAACTTAACAAATTGAGGTTACTGGTTTTTATTCTATTCAATTGTCTGGACTTTGTATGTCTTAGGTAAATGCTTTTCCATTTGGAATTTTAAAAGGACTCTTTCAAGCCCCTTATCTTCTTTTTCTTTTAACCTCATCAAAGTATGATAGTTTCAGGATATACATTCTAGTAAGAGTTGTAAAATAAGAGAGCTTCTAAAGTACCTTTGAGAATACTGTATCTGGTTCCCCAAAAGACAGAAGAAATTACATGTTAACCCTGTGATTTCAGGGTTGAGCCCAAAGGCATTTGTTCTCCTGTGAAACTACAGAAGATCACTAATGGCTACTCATTACTCTTCAAGAGAGCAAGGGAAGATAGAGAAAAGGATCTAATAAATATAAGAATAGGTAAATTTTTTTCCTTTCTTCTAAACAGAGTGATTTTTTAATTGATGAAATAATCCAGTTGACTTTATTTTCCAGACACTCTGGAAATAATAAATTCTTTGTTATTCAGATGTTATGGAATTAATATGTCTTTTCAATGATAAACCACAGCACACAGTAAGATATGAATAAAAGAAAAAGCTCTTTTTAATAACAGCATGCTACTGGTTCTGGGTAATCCACAAAAGGACACCAGTCTTGAACAAAAACTTTTACCACTTGTACAGGTTTTAGGTTTATATAGTTTACATACACATTTAAGGGCAGCATCCTTATTTTTTCTTCAGGTCTAGGACCCAGGTTACCCTTTGAAGAATAAAACAGAGACACCATCCCACAAAGATTCTTGTTCAACTATGTTCATAGAAACCTTATTCACAAAAGTCAGAAGCTGGAAACAACCTAGATGCCCCTCAACTGAAGAATAGATAAAGAAAATGCAGTACATCTACACAATGGAATATTATTCAGCTATTACAAACAAAAGATATCATTAATTTTGCAGGTAAATGGATGGAACTTGAAAATATCATCCTGAGTGAGGTAACCCAGTCCCAAAAGAACATGCATGGTATGTACTCACTTATAAGTGGACATTAGCCAAAAATACAGGATACCCATGCTATACTACACAGACCCAAAGAAGCTAAAGCAGAAGGGAGGCATAAGCAAAGATGCTTGAATGTCACTTAGATGGTGGAATAAAATAGTCATGAACAGATGGAGGGAGGGAACTGGGTGGGAAAGGGATGGGGAGGGGAAAGGGGGGAAGTTTAGGATCAGATATGGGGTGGGTCAGCAGAAATGGCCACATGACCATGAGAATGAATGGAAATCTGCATCTGATGGGAGTTGGGAGGTGGGGGTCATCTCTAGGAAAAGACAGATACCTGGGATAAGGGAGGCACCCAAGAATCAATGGGGATGACCTTAGCCATGACTCACAGCATTGGGAATATGAAACCTGAAGACATTACCTCCTGTAGCCAGGCAAGAACCTCAGTGGAGCAATAGGGCCCCAACCCACCCACAAAACTTTCAACTCAAAATTTATCCTGTCTACAAGAAATCCTGGGACTGGGAGGTGGAGAAGAGCCTGAGGGAATGGCCAACTAATAACTGACCCAACTTGAAACCTATCCCATGGGCAAACACCAATCCCTGACACTATTAATGATACTGTTATGCTTGCAGATAGGTGTCTATCATGGCTGTTTGCTGAATGGCTCCACCCAGCAGCTTACTTAGACAGATACAGACACTCACAGCCAAACAGTGGATGGAGTTTGGGAACTCTTATAGAAGGATAGGAGGAAGGATTGCAGGCCCAAAAGTGGATAGAAATTCCATAGGAGGGCCAGCAGAGTCAACTAACCTGGACCCTTGGGACTCTCTAGAGACTGAACCACCAACCAAAGAACATATAAGGGCTGGACTTGGTATGCCAGGGTGGGTGGGGAGATACCCAGGGAGGCCCACCCACTCAGAGGAAAAGAGGAGGGGAAGGGGGAGGAGGGGAAAGGATTGTAGGAGGAGACCAGGAGGGGGGCAGTGAGCAAGATGTAAAGTGAATAAATAAACAAACAAACAGAAGACTGCAAGTCTGGCCACTTGGGTAGATAGGAAATTTATGAAGCAAAGATGTTGTCAGAATTATTTTTAAGTACACCAGTGCTGTTCTTTACGAATAGCTGTTACCCAGGTTCATCTTGACCACCTACAGAATTATGCTTTTCCTGATAAAAGCACAGAAGTCTTAATGGCAGACCAGGATTTAATGATGGTTGTTGTGCTGCCTACTTTAGTAGCTCATTAGAGGCATGTCCTTTTATGTAGGGATGGGCCTAATGGCTGTGTGTGAGTCAGGGTTGTGTCCTCATGTTATGAAAATGGAGCTTAATTGGAATCAATCTTGGTGAACAAACATTAGCAGAAGTTGTTTCTCAGCAACACTAAACTTCAATTACAGTACAAAATGTCTTTCCTACAGTTTCTTACAAGCCTGGTCAGCATGAAAGCTTTATCTTACACTTGTATTGGAGGCAGTGCTCCTTTAGCTAAACTTGGCTTTGTATAAACTAATAATATCTAAGCAGTTTATTAGTAAATCCTTTGATTTACTAATTAATTTAATAAATCAATTTTGTTTCTCCTGGATCACAAAAGTATTTCTTGAAAACATTTTTCAATCAAAAGTGCATTTATATTATTATACCTCCCTTTTTTGAGACAGGATCACACTATGTAGCCCTGGCTGGTCTGGAATGCATAGATCCACCTACCTTTAATCCAGCCTTCCAAATGCTAGGATTAAAGATATGCACCACCACACCTGGCCATACCTCTTTTTGTGTTTACTTGGCTTGTTTGCTAAATCCTGAAAACACTTTTATGTGAATAAAATAATTATATTTAAATGAAAATTCATATGCAAGAAACCTGTGTATTGTGTCACAAAACTATTGTCTGTAATACATTGTAAGAGGAATGCATTTATGATACAATTTTAAAATATTTTATATGTGTATACATTCTCATGCATATGCATTTGTCAGCATGTATACATCTTTTTTTTGTATACATCTTAAGTATAACAGGAATGGTATTATCTGCATGAAATATTTTATGCAGCTGTCATAGGTCTTATCATTTAGATCACTTTTTAACACATAAAATGACAAGATACATAGAACAGCTCAAATAACAAGCTGGCCAAGCAACAGATGATTAAGTATGATAGTCACGTACATTTTAACAGCCCTGAAATAACCCTGGCTTAAGTACAAATTGTTGGAGCTTGTGGCTGAGAGCTGTGTAGGGATCTGAACAGATGGAAGAGCGGTGTGCAGCTTTAGGGTGGGGGATAGAAGAGTAAAGGGGAACTCACTGTTGTAGAAAAGGCAATCCTTGATGGGTCTGGGCAAAAGCAGTGAATCCGTGATGGGAACAATGGCAGGTTTAACATTCTAGAGAGAGTTGAGACTGACTCTCAAAGGTAGCCATGTTCCCTAGGCCCAACTGGCTAGGAGAAACTGGTGGGAGAAACACAAGGCATGTCCTGGAGGTAGTGGATAGCGTGGTGGTGGCAAAGCAGAGTTTTTGGGTTTAAAATCAAGGGATCGAATGAAACAGATACCTTTAAGAGGAATTGTAAACAAGTTTTAGTTAGGAGGGCCCTAGGCAAAAAAAAAAAAAAATAGTTTGGGGGGCGGCTAATGGATTTAGCAATCCTGAGGGAAAGGGGAAAGAAAGACCAAGTATCACTGAGGACCATATTTGCCTTTGAGATTATGAGAACCAGGGCTAACAGATCAGCATTCTGAAATACCAATACATCTGAGTAGAACCCAGAAACTGATCCAATATTGTTTAAAGAGGTGGTAGATTTAGGTAGACCCAGGAAAGGTAGAGCAGATATAACAAAGTGCCAGGTGTAGGGAGGGATGAAACTGGGGAAGCCTGGAGGCCAACAGAGCAAAACTGTCCAAGAGGAAATATTCAGAGTACAAGTCTGAAAGGGGTAGGGTTCTCAAGTGCTAACAGCAAATTGCTAGAGGTGGAGTTTTCTATGTCAAGCCTAAGAGAAAGATGAAGCCAGAAGGAAGTGGGGAGTCATCAGAAAGAAGCCCAGAGGGAGGAGCTATCCTAGGCAGAGTATCAGATCAGATGGGGAAGGGGGCAGAAGCAGATGCTCTGAGAGGCTGTCAGTACTGCAGTTAGCCTAGCAAGAGAGAGAAACAGAAGAAAGCGTGGCAAGATAATTCCTATTAGCTTATTTTTCTGTTTCTCAGGTCTGACATCAAACGTTAGAAATGTAAAAAGAAAGAAACAGCGATTTTATGGAAAAGAGCTGAGAGATTACAGAAGGTCACAAGCGCCTGATCATAAAGACACCGAGAGGTAGAGGTAGCAAGGGAAACAAACACCCAGGGCAGGCGTTCCCTCCTATCACAAAAAACATATCCCATTCCTGGCTCAGAAGGAACTTTTTTTGTTGTTGTTGTTTTGTTTTGTTTTTCGAGGCAGGGTTTCTCTGTGTAGCCCTGGCTGTCCTGGAACTCACTCTGTAGACCAGGCTGGCCTCGAACTCAGAAATCCGCCTGCCTCTGCCTCCCAAGTGCTGGGATTAAAGGCGTGCGCCACCACCGCCCGGCTCAGAAGGAACTTTATTTGCTCTCTAGTGAAGATACAGGAGAGATTGCTCACCCAGTGTCTTACTTGCCCTCAGGATTCGATAAACATACAGCATAATCCCCAAGACCCATTGAGAGAACCAGTGTCAGAGTGAAAACTGAGAGTTAATCCCAAAGGCAGCACATAAACTCAACCTGAAACACATATACCCTACCTAGTATAGATGGGCAAGTTTTTGATAAAAGGAAAAAAATGGGGAACAAGGTTTTCAAATAGAAGCATCTGGAGATATACTGCCATGTGGACTTAAGCTGGCTTTATATGTAATAATTACTTTCAACTTGCAAGTATTTGAAACAAAATGGGGAGATACAACTAAAGATAACCCAGCTTTTCCCTCAGTGAAGAATACTCACTAATTCCAACCTTTTTTTATTGTTGTTGTTGTTTTGTTTTGTTTTGAGTTTAACAAAAAACTAGGTAACAAAATTTTTTTAAGTCACAAATAGGTGGGCTGCTTTAATTAAAATATAAAACGATCTGGAAAGAATAATAAAATTGGCAATTCATAATAATAAAGAGCTCTAAAAACCCTACACATGAGTTCAAAGCAGATGCTAAAATAAAAGGTTTAAACTAATCAAAAATTTTCTCTGACCTTGCTTCTTTATGTAACTCTCATTAGTACAGTGTCTTTATTATACAAATTAGTCCTAAAATTCCTTTTAGTCTTAAAGTCAAAAAATCTCAGTTTGGCCTCAGTGGAGGTCCCTAACACTTAGGGGAACTCCTTAGACTGTTAGGGATAACTAAGTGAAGGAAAACCCATGTACCCTCTCCATATTTCTGGGATTTATACTGAGACTCAGTGGCGTTTCCCTGTCTGTCTTGTCTGATCATCCTGTTTAACATGGGTTCTCTGCCCTTTTGCTTGCTTGCTTGTTTGTTTTTCTGACCAGAAACCACTAAATGTTTGAGTGACACTTGTAGCCAATGTTTTGCTATTTTGTGGGTTATTCTTTCCTCACCTTTCTCCACCCCTTCAATCCTCTAACACTAGATATGGGAGAAAAAAGGATAGAGGTGGAAAGGGGGTGACATTATAGTTAGAATTCTTCCTGTTGATTAGGGAGATCAAGTTCCTTGGAACAAATTTGATCTTCACCATCAGGATATCTAATCTCTTCTTGTGGTTTCTTCTTTGCACACTACTTAGCAAACCACAACCAATAGCAGTCAACACCAACCAACAGCAACCCACAGCAACCAAACAACAGCCCACCTCTCAGGACCCTAGCATTTATACACCCTCTGAAAGTTTCCAGAATTCCATATGTCACACAGGTAGTCATAGTCAGCTGCTGTGGACAATCTGAAACAGCCCTCTAGTGAGAATGTTGGTTATTTTGGAAAACAGAAATATTATGGAAATATGTTTTCATTTTAATCCCAGGTGTTGAATATGGGCCTGCTTCACAGCAGGTGACTATGATTTGCCTCTTGCTCTGAAAGGGGCATGGTTTTGCCAGGTGCAGATAATTTATGTTACTGTGTGATGTTTGGAGTTCTGGGAATTTTCAGAGGATATATAAATGCTAGAGCCCTAAGAGCAGAGGAGCTATTGGCTGGTTGGATGCTGTTGGTTTTAGTTTGTCAAGTAGTCTTGTTCGAAGAGACAAAAAGAAGAAATTAGATATCCTGACAGTGAAGTTCAAACTTGGCCCAAGGAACTCAAAGCCCCTAATCAGTACAAAATAGTCTAATGATATTATTGTCCCCTTTCCTACCCCTGACTTTATTTGGGGATTTCTTTCTCTCACTCCCCTCTATCCTTTCTTTTCTATCTAGTGTTAGGGGTTGAAAGGGAAAAAGTAAGGGAATAGAAAGGGATGAAAATAAGGAGAACCCAAAAAGTTGTAAAAGTTACTTTTATTTGCCTTCTGTAATTGTCATCTCAGAGGCTTACTGCTGAATAAGTTCACACTTTGCAGTTTTTTGGTTTTTGGTGTTTTTTTTTTTTTTTTTTTTTGAACTCTGGCTGGCTGGTTCAATTCAGCTGTTTTGGCACAAACTCCTCTTCAATATGACTGATTCAATCTGACTTTTCTCAGCTTCTCACTGGATTGCTTCACTTGTTTTCAAACTAACTCTAGCAATCTGTTCTAATTTTCTGGCTCCTTCTGTCTTCATCTGTGTCCTGCTTGTTCTCTCTGCAAACTGTCTCTGTAAAACTGTCCTGATAAAGCCTGCCTCTGAACTTTACAAACTGAACTGCCACCATCTGAACTGCTGTGAACTCGACCCTACTGCACTCCTCTCTACTGACTTAACATTCAAACATGGCTGCTTCATTCTACAAACTAACCTTTCCTATATTGTTAAGAGATTGAAGGTGTGTACTAAGAGTATGTCTATATTCCAGCCAGATCATACTGTAATGCAAATTGTGTCTGATTTCCAGCTGGATCACATAGACTTAGAAGGTCTTTGGATGTGATCCCTTGCCAGGTCAACCATGTTGCTGGATTAAAATTCCTCTACAGAAAGTAGCTAAAGCTACACAGCCTTGTATCCCCAGAAATAGATAATTCCTACACTTGTCCATACCCTGCTCCTGTGTCATATATCTCAGCATATAGCTTTTCTGGTAAATACCATTAAAATGGATTTCCAACATATCCAACACCAATTTCTTAGTGTTAATCCCATCCACAATTTTAAGCCAAATTTAAAGCAAGTTTTATTAAACACTGGCCAGAACAATGGACACTGGCCAGGTCCTTATCTAGGATTCCCAGAGTATGCCATCACATTACATTTGTCAGAGGCTTATAAAGGCAAAACTCTCAAAATTATATACTTCCCACCTCCGGTTAATCAGAGGCAAGCATACATCCTGACATACTTCCTGCCTACTTACCTCCTGCCTATGTGTGATCAAAGCACACATCCTGTGCCATTGGGACAACCAAGCTTGTTTACAGAAGTAAAAATATATGGCTTGTTATCTTACATGAACAACAGGCCCCAGCATTCCAGGAAGTTATCTGTCCCTGGGCAAGTGGGGCTTACAGATCAGAGGAATTTTTGTTTTATAGATCTCTTAAGCACAGTAATTTCAACTTAAAACCTAACTTTAGCCCTTACATTACCATCTAGAAAACAGCCTGAGACATGGTAGAAAACTACTTCCCCCTCATTCATTTAGAGAGAGAGAGAGAGAGAGAGAGAGAGAGAATAATCTTAATTCTATGTGATAAATTTCACCTTTTGATCTTTTGTGCTACTAAGCCTTTGTTAAAGAGACAGCAATACAAACTTTCTACCTTCCCCCTGACCCCTGTCAACAAATGGGTGCACCTAGATTTCATATAATGTGTCATGTGTGCCTCTAATAATTGTTTTAGTATGTTTGGTTTTTTATCATTTTCATTTGTTGTTTATGTAAAAAGAACTTCAAAAAATTGTGGACACTTCAGGGTTTTTTACTCATTTTGTTGTATGTTTAAAAATTTTTTGGCATACCTTATTAGAATGCACATGCAAATGTATAAATTTGAGTATTGTAATAGTATATTAACAGGACTTATAAATACATATTTCCTTATAAATTTAGATACTATAAACATCATTAAACCTATTAAAATAATATATTTGGGTATATTAAACATTTTGTGAAACCTTAGAATGCTAATTGTTGGTATAAAACATTCATTTGAGAGTAACAAGATAAAGATTTCACTAAGCTATAATATATATACATATATGTGATAGAATTTATCTCACCTGTATATTAAGCAACATAAAATTCATATAATTTTCTTTTCCAAAATATATTTAATATAAAGCTATTAAATACAAAATATTGTTAAGACCAAACTGTATATAAATTAATACACATGTATATTTACTAAAGGTCTCTATATTAAGGTTTCTTTTCAGAATGATTATGAGAAATATAATATAATCTTAATGAAAAATTACATTCAAAATCCTCCTTTATAAATACATATGTCATACATGACTAGGTAATATATAGATATAGATATATACACTGTCTACACATGATTATGTTTCTGCTTTGATTTTACATCATGTACTTAGTAATAATTTAGGTTTTAAGTATGTGCTCGTGTAACTAAAGTTGTTAACATGGTTTAGCTTTCTTCTCTTTTCTTTCTTTTGCCTCACTGTAAAACTAAAATTTTAAGGAACAAAATAAAAACAAAGGACAAAAAGAACACCTTTAATCAAATATGATCACAAAGTAGAACAGAGATGGCTAATGGTACCAAATCTTTCTTTCAGACAATTATCATGAAGGTGTGTGTGTGTGTGTGTGTGTGTGTGTGTGTGTGTGTGTGTGTATAGTCTGTTTTTAAGGACAAGATATACGTAATGATATAATTCTGGTCAAGATGTTATCTCGTTTCTCCTTATCCCAATTCTGGTTCTTCAACATGGTTCCTATTGCTTGAAGGTATAAATTAATTTTAAGTGATGATTGCTCCTACAATCATCTCTTAAAATTCAGAGATGATTAACTTTAGTCATTAGACAAGTGCCTTCCTTTAAAATACTGTTTACTCAAACCTTAAAAAGATAACTTATGTTTGAGCTTTTTAGATGTGTTTCATATATATATATATAATAAACACAGAGTTGGTCCTTGCTACTACTTTGTGGGTTCTTTTTCTCACCCTTTATCCTCCTGATTTCATGACCTATGACTAGATAGGAGAAAAAGAAAGAGAGAGAGAGAGAGAGAGAGAGAGAGAGAGAGAGATTCTTGAACCTAATATCTTTCCTTTTGTTTCTTCTTTGACCATGGCTACTAAAAACAAAAAAAATCTAACAAACTGCAACAGACCTCCCTGAATGACTACTAACCACTGATCCCACCTTTCGGAGCTCTGGCATACATACATACACACAGAGAGAGAGAGAGAGAGAGAGAGAGAGAGAGAGAGAGAGGGAGGGAGGGAGGGAGGGAGGGAGGGGGAGGGAGGGAGGGAGGGAGGGGAAGGGAGGGAGGGAGAGAGAGAGAGAGAGAGAGAGAGAGAGAGAGAGAGAGAGAGAGAATATATATATAATATATATATTCTAAAAACTTCTTGGAATTCCAAAGGTCACACAATCACAGAAAGTATCTGCAGCTGACAAAACCGTACCTCTGCTAGAGCATGAGGCAAATTGTAGTCATCTACTGCAGACAGTCCAAAGCAATCCCACATCCCCACACCTGGGATTAAAACAAAAACATATTCTTATAATATTTTTGTGTATTTTAGAGAAACCAAAATTTCAGAATTTTCAAAAATGTCACTACACAAATAAAAAATAAACTCTTCATTTTATGTTTTTACTAAATTTAAAACCTGTGATCAGATTCTAGTTTTGTGAGTTTTCCCATCAGATGAAGCCTTTGCTTTTGAGAGAGTCAAGTATTGCTTTAACTACAGGAAAAATATATTTAGTTATGTCCATTTAGAATATTCCTAGTAAATTGCATAGTGACTGTGAAACTCATTTTAACAATTTTTGTTTTCTTTTTTAAAGATTTTTATTTTATTTTTTTTATTTTTATGTACGTGAGTACATTGTAGCTGTGTTCTGACACACCAGGTGAGGGCATCAGACCCCATTACAGATGGTTGTGAGCCACTATGTGGTTGCTGGGATTTGAACTCAGGACCTCTGTCAGTGCTCTTAACCACTGAGCCATCTCTCCAGCCCGTGAAATTCATTTTAACAGACAAATATTTAAAGCTATTTACAAAATTTGGTATACTAAATAAATAACAAATAGTATCATAAAGGACTTTATAACATTCAAGATTAGTTACATAGTCTTCATCAAGGGATAAAGCAAACAACATGATTCCATCAATAAGGAATGCTTTCAGGTAGTTTGGGAGTTGTGAATGATGAATTTCAGTACTTAATCAGTGATCTCTCTCTCTCTCTCTCTCTCTCTCTCTCTCTCTCTCTCTCTCTGTGTGTGTGTGTGTGTGTGTGTGTGTGTGTGTGTGTGTGTGTGCGCGCACGCACGTGCTCATGTCCATGTGTGCTTCTGTGCATGTGCTTGTTATTCCTCAGAAGCTAAGCTGACCAAGTGGGCTGGGCAGGTTGGCCAGTGAGCTTGAGACATACTTATCACCTCCTCCCTCGCATTGAGATTATAATAATCAGGCAACATGCCTCGTTTTTAAATAGACACTGAGGATCAAGTAAACTTAGGTGTTCACGTTTTCACAGCAAGCACTTTATGACTGAATCATCCCCCAAGCCCCTAAGTTAGAATTATTAAATGCTTTTATTTTAGGGCATGGTCTCACTATGTAGCCCAAGCTGACCTGGAACTCATGAGCCTCCTGCTTCATCCACTCTAGTACTGGAATTATTGGCATGTACCACCAGCCACAGCCCTTGAATGAACTTTCTACTTATTGATGGCTTCATGGGATTTAATCAGGTGTGGCCCATTATAAATCAGTAGCACTATGCTGTGGTCATGCTTTCCTAGGTGGTATTAGCAGAGGGTCAGTGAGAAGTTTGTTCCAGGTCTACTTGTGCCTGATAGTTTAAGTAACTTGATTTCCCAGCTCACAATTCTGAGGGCCCTCAACATCCCTCCCTATAGTTGTCTCACTTTTCCTGTCTGAATAAAAAAAACAAAAGGGACTATTAAAAATGGTTAAGGATATGCAAAAGTTCTTTAAACAAGTTAAACCATTCTGTGAACAGCCACTAAATCTGCTCAACTGACTTGAGGGAAGGTTATAGTACAAGGTTCGGCATGAAACTTGACCCAAGTATTGAAAGGAGGGTGGTGGTAGTAAGACACATTCCAGTCCTTTTAACCTAGAGAACTTTAAACACAAAAACCCCAGACATATAAGGGTACTCAGAAAGTAATGGTACCAAGTTCTTCTTTTTCTCCTCCTTTTAAAAAAAATGTTTCTCTATGCTATTATAACTGAAAGATAAAACAAAAAGAGTATTCGGGGCACAGGTGGTAGAAAAAAAAATCAAACAACAAATGTGAAGCAAAGGAGTCTTGAGGACATAAACAATGAAAAGCAATTCTCAAGAAATGAGGCAAAAAGCATGCATTATGACCCAGTGTCCTGCCTTGGTTGCAGCAACATCCCATTAGCACCCGGTAATTCATCCCTTGAATCCCTGTTGGTATCTGTGCTTTTCCAATATTTTGATCGCAGGCTGCTCTAAATCCACATGAGCTTTCCAGGTCTAGTATCTGAAAGTATTACCTTCAGGAATGCAAGCCCAAAATAGCAAAGTAAAGAAGCAGAAAAAGGAATTCCATTGTCTCTGCTCGAGGACAGTTGAATCCATATGTAATCATTAGAAAAACTAGAATCACAAAGGAGGTCCCTTTTAGATAGCTTCTGGAGAGGAAGAGAGAAGAAATTTAAGCATTGTCCAATTTTTAGACTAAAATAATAGTCTCTCTCTCTCAATTATCTTCAATCTATTTTTTACAGTCTAGAAATTATTCCCCTCCTAGTCTACCCTCACACAGTTCCTTATCCCATTCCTCCTCCGGAAATACCCCTTCTCCAAGAGGATGTTCCTATCCCCCATCCCACCAGGCCTCCCCATTCCATGGGGTCTCAAGTCTCTTGAAGGTTAGGTGCATCTTCTCTCACTGAGGCCAGACCAGGCAGCCCTCTGCTATATATGTATCAAAGGCCTTGGACCAGCTCATGTATGCTACCTGGTTGGTGGCTCAGTGTCTGAGAGATCTCTGGGGTCCAGGTTAGCTGAGACTGCTGGTCTTCTTATGGGGTTGTCCTCCTCCTCAGCTTCTTCCAGCTTTTCCTTAATTCAACCCCAGGGGTCCCCGGCTTCTGTCCAATAGTTGGGTGTAAGTATCTGCATCTGACTCTTTCAGCTGCTTGTTGGGCCTCTTGGAGGACAACCATGCTAGGCTATGGGCACACCATAGCATCAGTAATAGTGTCAGGCCTTGGAGCCTCCCTTGAGATAAATCCCAAGTTGGGTCTGTCACTGGACCTCCTTTCCCTCAGTCTCCTCTCCGTTTTTGTCCCTGCAGTTCTTTTAGACAGGGACAATTCTGGGTCAGAGTTTTTGACTGCAGGATGACAATCCCATCCCTCCACTTGGTGCCCTGTCTTTCTACTGAAGTTGGACTCTACGAGTTCCCTCTCCCCACTGTAGGGCATTTCATCTAAGGTCCCTCCCTTTGAGTCCTGATAGTCCCTAACCTCTTAGGTCTTTGGTACATTCTAGAGGGTCCCCCCTCCTACCTCCTGAGGTTGACTGTTTTCATTCATTCTGTTGGCCCTCAGGGCTTCACTCCTGTCCCCAACCCCACTGCAAATACCTGATTATGTTCCCTTTTCCCTCCCTGGCCCCTTCCTGCCCATGTCCCTCCATCCCTTTGCCCTCCCCCTCCATGTGATTGCTTTCTTCTCCTCCTAAGTGGAATTGAAACTCCTCACTTGGGCCTTCGGCTTGTTAACCTTCTTGAGTTTGTGGATTGTATCCTGGGTGTTCTGTACTTTTTTTGGCTAATATCCACTTATTAGTGAGTATATACCATGCATGTCCCTTTTGAGTCTGAGATATCTCACTCAGGATGTATTTTCTAGTTCCATCCATTTGCCTACAAACTCATGATGTCCATTCTTAGGCAGCTGAAGAGTATTCCTTGTGTAAATGATCACATTTTCTGTATCCATTCTTCCATTGTGGGAACATCTGGGTTGTTTTCAGCTTCTGGCTATCATAAATAATGTTGCTAGAACACAGCGGAGCACGTGTCCTTGGTTATGGTGGGGCATCTTTTGGGTATATACCCAAGATGTATAGCTGGTCTTCAGGTAGATTTATTTCCAATTTACTGAGGAACCTCTAGATTGATTTCAGAGTGGTTGTATAGTTTGCACTCCACCAGCAATGGAAGAGTGTTCCTCTTTCTCCACATTCTCACCAATATGTGCTGTCATCTGAGTTTTTGTTCATTGCCATTCTGATTGTTGTAAGGTGGAATACAACCATGAGGCCCTGTCTCTCTTTAAGTGTAGCAGGGTGGCACATGACTTTGATGCCAGCAATCAGGAGGCAGAGGCAGAGGCAGGTAGATATCTGAATTCTCTAGCCTCATCTACATTGTGAACTCTAGGCCAGCTTACGTTATACAGTGAGACCCCCTGTTTCAATAAATAAGTGAGGAATAAAAGAAGCCAAAATGTTGTCTGTCTCCGGTGATTAATTTTTGCTACTTTCATGATCTGAAAGATCCAACAGGAAACTATAACTAGACTAAAGTGATTGGTTTTTTGTTTGTTTGTTTGTTTGTTTAATAGTTTAAGTCCTCACATTCCTAGGCATTATATTTAAACACATAGGAGATGGCATTTAAACAACTATTTTTTATTGATTATTTTCTTCTTAATAAGAAAACATGCTGCTCAGATATACAGCATTATATCCTTGGCTCAGTTCAACATTGCAACCAAGAGACACAGGCTCACAATTGTTTTAACCCCAAAATCAAAATTATCATTAAATTTCTTCTGTATCTGTCCCTAGAAACTATCTGGGAGGGACTTTATACTATGACCCTTGACACTCAAAGTACCTAAATGCAGTTCCTGGCTTCATCACTCTTAAGCTCAGCACTGGAGACCAATATCACCTTATTCCAGAGACTAAAAGAAGCTATCTAGCTCATAACAGTAGACAAGTCACTTGGACTGTCCTACCCTAGGAATTTAAAGATCGCCACCCCCTATTTATTTTCACTAGCCTGGTCAATTCCCCATAAAACTTTCCTCCAACAGGTAGATGATAGATTACTCTGTTGAGTGTCTGAGGAGAGAATGTCTCAGGGAACGAAGTCCTTTACCAATGTTTATATATATAAACATTGATATATATATTCTCTTGGAAAAATGCCCAACTACTAATCTTGAGTCACATATTTGGGGATGTTATTGGATGGTGACAGGTATAACATGATCTCTGAACGGGCCCAATGGTGAAACTTGGGCTACTCCTCAGTTGTACACCAAGGACCCTGGACTGACACCAAGAGTCAGATCCAGAGAAGTCCTCTCTCTTGGACTGATGCCTCTAGACTCTGCCCCTTCTCAGCATAAAGCAGGTAAAGCAGTCACCATTCCCTCTCAACGTGTAAACTTAAGGATTCTTTGGAAAGTCAGTTGTGTTGGATGGTGTTTTGCTAAGGCAAACAAGTGAAGGAAGGTTTTGCTGAATTGGACAGAGGTGAAAGGCTAGGGCAAACTCATGAAGGAATGTTTTGCTGAAGCAGACACAGGTGAAAGGATGGTCTGCTAAAGCAAGCATATGAAAGGACACATGGTGAAGGATTCTTTGCTAATGACACACATGTATTGGTCTGCCTTACATTGTGTTGAGCTCCATTTGTCCAGACTCCAAAGAGAAAAATGCACCAACAAACTTCTGGTAGTGTTCTGCAGCTTCTTGCCACTTCTGCTGATGTTAGCTGAGACAGACTGAGTACTGAGGCAAGGCATGTGCTGAGGCAAGACCTGTGGAGGACACATGATGTTTGGAGAGAATATAAAAAGGACTCCATGGACAGTGAGGGGGGCTGAGCTTGGTTTGCTGATAGAGCTAGCTTTCTCTGCAAGGCTTGTTGGTCTCTCATCTTTGCTGATCTTTGTTTTAGTTGAGAGAGGCATAGCCAAGAACTGTTGGCCCTGGTCCCACTGCTGACTCATGCTGAGGCTGAGGCCTGGCTGTTTCTGTCAGGTAGTGCTACTGCTACTGATTTGTGTTTGCTATACCCCAACTCTACCAAACTGGACTGCTGGTGTAACCATGAGGTGTTTGTGAGTGGATTGAGCTGCTACTGCCTGCAACCTGTGAACTGCCAATTTACAGACAACACAGACAAGAATTGCTCCAAAGAACCTTTCTAAACAGGTCCCCCATATCCTTTCTTTTCCACTACCTCTGGTGGGTGGTGGGCTAGAAGGGAGGTTAAAGCATTTAAGCACCATCATTAAAAGTAGGCTTTGAAAAAATTAAAGTTACACCCTCCCGTAAGAGTGGTTAATGCTGATCCCTGAGAACAAGGACAAAAGGAGAGTTAGAGACAAAGAAAATAAATGTTGCCCCCTAAAATAAAGCCTTTTTGTTCCAGAAGACATTGTGATGAGGAAAGGTAAGGATACACAGAGACAGGTGTCTATATGGAGAAATCAGATCCAGTGGTCCTATAACTTACCTAAGCCAGAGTTCATTTATAGACGCTCAGCCTCCAGGTACCTCCCATATCAATGGATAAAGCTGTTAGTTTTAATTTCTCCATGACTTGATCTTCTGTCTTTTCTAGATGTACAATTAATTATTTGTCTGTTCCAGGAAATGAGCTCTGTGGTTCCCTAGATAACACCAGCATCCAAGTTACAACATGGAGTACCACTGTTGTTTAATAACAGTTTACTGGGGCTGAATATCCATTCTACTGACTAAGTAATGACAAATAAAATTATATATGCAAGCAAAAATAATGGATGGGGGCTAACTGAGATGAGCTGAGTCTGTAATACAATTTGTATCTATTAGTATGCAAAATAATAACAAAATTGCTGACTCAATGGATTTGGGTAAACGGTAAATGTGCCTGCAATATAAATAGTGTTAATAGTTAACTAGTATTTATTGTATTCATTGTTTACTTAGTCATTAAATCATATTTATTATGAACTAAACCATATTATAAGCAATTCTTGTGTTAACTTAATCACTGCAAGTAACCTATGGATACATTTGCTATTAATCTCATTTTGCACATGAGAAAATGAGACAGATGAGACATAGGGTTTATATATTATGTCTAAGGTACTGTGGAGTAGTAGTAAATAGTAGAATAAGAATTTGCTCAGCAGGTAAAACTGCTAGCTGTTAAGTCTGAAGAGCTGAGTTCAAGTCCTGGGACAAACATTATGGAAAAAGAGAATAGACTTCTACAAGTTGTTTTCTAATATCTACCTATGGCATGAGCATGTGTGCAAATACCACATATAAAGAAAAAGAAAATAACAATGTAACCCAGATATTCCAGCTCTAGATACTAGTACTAGATGGCCTATTTATTAGATAATCCTACCTAAATATACTCACTCATATTTTCTGAAGGAAATTAACATTTACTGAGTACTATAATCAGATATCATGTTATGGTAAGTTACAAATAAATGATTAATTTAATCTTTATGATGAGTCTAAAAATAGGACCTATTTTTTAAAACCAAGGGGGTTATATGAGTTGGTGCTAGAAGAAAGGAATTAGAAGTATGCTCGCCATATGGCAAGTCCCAGAAGTCAGAGGTACAACATCATAAGGCTAATAAAGTTTGGGGGTGGAATTTGAACATATCTTCCATTATAATGCTATAATAAATAGGTCTTCTTAGTTTGACTATATTCAGTTTCACTAGATCTGTTCTCTATCCTTTAGCCACAGTGATTATTTTCAAAAAGTAAAAGCATACATACATATACATCAAACTACTTTAATGGCATTCATTTGTTAGTTTGTCTGTTTAAAGAAAGTCCCTCCAGATGGGTTCAGTAACACACACCTGGAATCCCAACACTGGATCTCTTAGTTTGAGGACAGCCTGGTCTACATTGTGAAAAAATAAACAATCAAAAACAGCAAAATATGAAAACCAAGCTGCACATTTACAACATATGTGCAGGGAGGCCTAGGTTCAGCCCATGGAGGTAGATTTGTGTAGACTAGGTATGCTCCACGGTTGGTGATTCAGTCTCTGAGAGCTCCAAGGGTTCAGTTTCGTTTACTCTGTTGATCTTCCTGTGCAGTTCCTATCTCCTTAGGGCCCACAATCCTTCCACCTATTCTTCTTTAAGAGTCCTCAAGCTCCATCCACTGTTTGGCTCTGGATGTCTGTATCTGTCTGAGTCAGCTGCTGGTTAGAGCCTCTCAGAGGACAGCTTGCCCCTGTCTGTTCTCAGGCTGGAGGTTTAGATTCTGGGAGCTCTGGTTGAATCTTTTGATACTCGTTCTAAAAAGGACAAAGGCACCCTCACTTTGGTCTTCCTCCTTCTTCTTGAGTTTCATGAGGTTTATGCGTTGCATCTTAGGTATTGTGTGTTTTGGGGCTAATATCCACTTATCAGTGAGTGCATACCATGTGTGTTCTTTTGTGATTGGGTAGGTCTCAAACATCTGGAGTGGGGGCTATCCCAAAACATGCAGCCTGTATATGGAGTATGGTCTTCTAAAAAAAAAAAAAAAAACAGTTGTTCAGTTACTCATGGAATATTATTTTTTTATATCTCTTGTATTCAGTTTGCAACTACTTCATTGAGAATTTTTGTATGTATATTCATGAGGGATACTGGACTATAATTTATATATTTTTGTTGGGTTTACACTTGATGTCACTATTTCAATATTATTTGCTTTGTGAAGGAGCTTATTGTGGTTCTGAATTTTTTTAAACATAACTCAAAAAGTATTGCTTGTTTGAAGGCTCTATAGAATTCTTGTATAAGTATATCTGACCCTTGGTATTTTGCTTGTTTGTTTCTTTTCATTTTATTCTGTTTGAATGCTTTTTAAATTTTTTTGATTTGCTGAAAATAAAAATTTAAAAAAAAAACAGCAAAATAAATGAATGGATGACTAGATAGTCAGGAAAAAAGAGAAAGCCCCCCCCCCAGAAAGCCCAGCTAAAGCTGGGAGGGGATGTGGTAGATACACTGCTTTAGGGCCAGTATACAATTCATTCTGTGATAAGGATCTACTAGAGAAAAGGCTGTTCTTTGTTCTTGTTTAAATCCTGCTTTGTTCTCCAAGTAGAGAGCTGTATGCCAGGCCAAGGAAGCCAGGAACTCAAAGAGAAGACTATTGTCATATTTAAGGAAGAGAAGGTGTCAGCTTGTACCAAGGTTGGTACATAACTGATCAGAATCTGTACATTCTGTATTTAGGAGGAAAACCCAAAAGGCTTTATTGACAGACTGATTAAGAGGATGAGAAGTCAAGGATTACTGCTAGGCTTTGGTCAAATCAACTATGTTAGTGGTAGCACTGCTGTATATAAAAATGGGAACAGGACTGATCTGACCATGACTTGACCCCAAGACCAGGGACTGTAGTGAAAATTTTTGTTTCTTTAAAAACCCAGCTATGTTATGTGAATATATGTTTGTTTTACTCCCAGATATGGGATATGGGACTGCTTCAGACTGTCCACAGCAGCTAACTGTGATTTGTCTCATGCTCTGTCAGGGACATGACTCTGCCAGTTGAAGATATATAGTTCAGGTTTGGAATTCTGGGGACACTTAAGAGGGTTTAAAAATGCCAGAGCCCAAGTCTTTGGAGGCTTCTCCTTCCCCTGCTGCTACTGGTTCCTGTTGCTGCAGTTTGTCAAGTGGAGCAGGAAGTAGTCTAAGAAGATCAGAATACCCTTTCCCCTCTAACCTTCTTTCTCTCCTACCTAGTGTTGGGAATTTGGAAGGGTGGCAAAGGGTGGTAAATAAAAGAACCCAATAAAGTAGCCAAAAGTACAGTTACAAGGGACAAGGAAAGAATGCCCAGCCCCTGACTTGACTTCAAACCCAAAACATAGGCCAAAGAAAAACTCCGTGCCCCTTGATCTGGAGCTGTAGACTTGGAAATCCCTGCATTAACTGTCAAACAGTGTTCCTATCCTACTATATTTTCCATTAAGCTCATGCTGGTGCTCTAAAATCCCTATAAAAGCCTTCCCCTCCATTCAGCCCTCTGCTGTCTCTTTCCATTGAGGCAGCTGCCATTCTCTTTTTCTCCCCCCAATACATCTCATGTGTGAGGTTTAATGCATGATGTGACTTTGTGGTTTACCTCAACTCTCCACTGGCAAGATGCACCCCCTAACACACAAACTTACTAAAAGCTACATATCAATTTTTGAAATATGGGTATATGAATGTGAGTGTTTGAAGGATGATTTTTGGACTGTATAAACAGCCTTTGCCTCTGTTTTGTTTTAATTTTGTTTTGTTTTCCCTCCCTTTGAAGATGAAATCCCTTAAACAAAGGAATTTAGAGACTTTGAATTTGAAACAAAAGAACTAGTTTCCAGAACTTTACTTCAGATGAACCTATCTAAAAATGCTCAAATGGAAGTTCATATAAAATTGCATGAATATGTTTCTCAGAAAGTGAAAATACCCAGGGCAGACATGTGATAGAAAGGGTAAAAATATTTTGAAGTTGAAAAGCAGAAAAGCAGATGGGCAATAGTAAAGATGTGTAAGCAATTCCATCAAAGGAGGAGAAAATTGGTTTTGATTTTATAGTGTTTAGAATACATTGTAGTATATTTTTGACTGTGGAATATAGCTTTCCCTTAGCGGGCCTGAGCCAAATTCTAATATTCTGCCTTCTTTCATTTTATATGGTGCTTTGGATCTTAATGAGGGATACTTATGCTGCTTCCCTTTTTTGTGTGTTGCCAGGAAATAGGAGATGAGGTCCAAGCCGATGATGATGGAAGAGTCTGTCCGTGTACAGTGTAAAAATTATCAGATAAAGCTGGTATCTCTTGAACCTCCAATAGGAAAAACTATTGACTTCTCATAGCATTCTAGAGCTTTTCCAGGCTGAAGTTCCATATTCTTCCACAGTCTTCCCAAAAACCAGTTACACCTGGACAGATGCATAAGTGCAATAACTCCACTTCTGGGCACATGGATTCTTAAGGAAAAAAAAAAAAGGAAAACAGATTTAAACTTATTTTAAGAATTTATTTATTTTTAAATTAAATGTATGTGTGTAAGCATGTGTGGGATGTGTATACACAAGTGGCCTTGAGTCTCCCTGAGTTGAAGTTACAGGCCATTTTGAGCCATACAACATGGATGCTAAGAACCACAGTCAGATCCTCCAGGAGAACGGTATGTGCTCTTATTCACAGCATCATCTCTCCAGTCCTGAACATGGAATCTTAACAGACAACTAGTCGTCTCTGCCACAGCCGTTAAGAGCCAACAACTAATTATTTACTAGAGTACCTAGTTCTGCTTCCACAGTCCGTGGTTCCCCCTTGAAGCTTTGGCAAGGTAGTTACCATCCATTATTTGGGAGAAAGCAGGAAGCTGTAAGTCACAAGGAATCAATGTGGATAGGGACTTGGTTGCTAAGTTACACAAGAGATAGATTGGATGCACTTGAGGATGATAGGGAACAAATCAGAGAACCCATACTCTGTGTAAAGGAGGAAGCTAATGCCTGGATTGGTTCCAGTCACTCTGGTCAGTTCTAAGGTTTTCCATGGAATAAATCCAAATTTTCTTGTACAATACTCTACTTTTTAAATATTAAATTAAAGTTATCTATTTTTAATTATGTGAAACAGAATACAGTTCCAGGTCTCTAATTTCAAATTCCTGATAGAAAGAGCACTGCATTGAAAGATCAGGGTTCTAATCCAACATTTGCTGTGTGACCATTTGCAAGTATCTTTGTCTCTCTGTATTTCAAATTTATCATCTTTTATTTTACAGCGTTTGAGGAGTTCATATCTTTGGAGTCTTTAAACTCTAATGTCATTTTCCTGTGTAATTTCCAAACAAAAGTTGTTGTTTTTTTTTTTTAATTTCCTAGGAGCTTATTTCAAATTTTACTTTTCAGGAAGCCAGACACAGTGGCACATGCCTTTAATCTCAGCACTTGAGAGGCAGAAGCATATGGATTTCTATGAGTTTCAAACCAGCCTTTTCTACATAATGAGTTCCAGGCCAGCCAGAGTTTCATAGTGTAACCCTATCCCAAAAATAAAATGACATTTAAAATTAATTAATTAAAAACAGGTGTTCGCAGCCATCACCTCACCGCCTCCGCTGCTCTTTTAAGGCTGGCCCTGCCTCTCGCTTGCCGCACACCAGCCGAAGGAGAAGGGGGGTAAATATGGAGGTGCCCAAATCATGGCTCCTACAAAGCTGACTGCCCACAAACCCACCAGTGGTAAAGCACCTAGGAAACAACTAGCTACAAAAGCCGCTCGCGAGAGTGCGCCCTCCACTGGAGGGATGAAGGAACCTCATCATTGCAGGCCTAGTACTTGTTGAAATCAGTACTAGTACTGACTTGACTCTGTAAAATCAGATGCTATCAGAAGTCCACTGAACTGATTCGCAAGCTCCCCTTTCAGCGTCTGATGCAAAAAGCTTCTCAGGACTTCAAAACAGTTCTGTGCTTCCAGAGAGCAGCTACTGGTGCTTTGCAGGAGGCAAGCGAGGCCTATCTGGTTGACCTTTTTGAAGAGACCAACCTGTGTGCTATCCATGCCAAACTTGAAACAATTATGCCAAAATATATCCAGCTAGCTCACTGCATACGCGGAGAGCATGCTTAAGAGTCCACTATGAGGGGAAACATTTCATTCTCAAAAAATAATTTCCCCTTCTTCCTGTTATCAGTAGTTCTGAAAGTTAGATATTTTCCCCACGGGGTCAAAAGGTACCTAAGTATATAATTGAATGGAAACCCAGGGGACAGAATCAGGTATTGGCAGCTTCTCCTCTTTCATTTGAGTGTGAATTTTTAATATAAGTGCAAAATGTAAAGCATTAATGCAAGCAAAATGTTTCAGTGAACACATTTCAACAGTTCAACCTGATAACAGTTATAAATAAACCTGTTAAAATTTTCTGGACAATGCTGGCATTTGGATTTTTTTAAAAAAATAAGTAAATTTCTAATTAACAGCAAATAAATGGTGTTTGTAGCATTTTTATCATACAGTGAATTTCATCCATTCACTATACTTTGAGTTGTCCTACATGCAAGTACATGGTTTTAATGTTGCCTATTTTCTGTGCTGTTCCTATAAGTTTGCTATTAAAATACATTAAATTAAAAAAATAAAATGAGATAAAAAACAAAATTTATTGGTCAGGAAACATTGTATATTTCTTTTCTATGTTTGGATTCACCATTTGGAAAGACAGGTACTTGGCTATATATCTCAGCATTTGGTACACAAAAGCAAGATGATTGGTATCAATCTGAAGCCAACCTGGTCTACATAGTGAGTTCCATGCCAGTGAGGTCAACACCATGAGACCCTGTCTCAAAAACTAAACATAAATAAATAAATAAATAAATAAATAAATAAATACCATTTATGTACTTACTGTTTCTGATGAAGCCTTCTTTGGGTAGAAATTATTCGCTGTAAGAATTTTAAGATGACTGAAGGATACTACTTCAGCTTTGAAGAGAACTCCTCTTGGTAGTACTTAACAAAAGTGACCACTTCTCTTAATTAAGACTCTTCAATGCCTGCCAGGACATGATACTTCATTAGTTTTACTCCTAATTTGCTGATTGTTTCGTCTTTGCTATTTTCTGCCTACTTTTCTTCTCTTCAATGTTGGAAATCTCTAGGGTTTAGTCTCTAGCTCTCCAGTCTCCAATCTGTGTTTCCTTCTTGGATCACATCTACTCTAATAGTTTTAAATAACATTTATGTTTCAGTGACTCCTCCCCAAATCGTATCTCGAGTCTGACACGTACGTATGTCAATTTAATATTTTCATGTGGATACCCGATATGCTTCTTTTTCTAGTTAGCTTTTCTGTTGTTATGATAAAATACTGTCCAAAAGCAAATTAGAAAAGGGTTTATTTTATCTTACGTCACTGACAGAAGTTAGTGCAATAGCTCAAGGCAAAAGCAAGGTAAGCATTGAAGCAGAGAGCATAGAGCAATACTGCTTCCTGGCTTTCTACTTCTGGCTTGTTCAACTGTTGTTCATATACAACCCAGGATCCCTGCCCAAGCATGGCACTTCCCACAATTGGCTCATCTCTCCCACATCAGTGAACAATTAAGAAAACGACTCACAGACCTGTGCACAGCCCGATCTGATAGAGACAATTCCTCACTCTGGGTTCCCTCTTCCCAGGTATCAAGTTTAGTTTGTGTTAAGTTTAAAACAACTAAGCAGCACACTCAAATTTATATCATGATTTGAACTCTTGATATTAAAAAAATCTGCATCTGTTTCTCCTTTACTGTTCCTTATACCAACTAAAGGTCACTTCCAGATACTTACTTCCATATATTCAAACCAAACTACTAATGACTCATTTTCTTTCATTTCACATCTGATACCTCAAGATGACCTGTGGGTTCTACTTAAAGAATAAATTAAGAAGCAGATGTCTCTCTTCACCTTCTGTCATGGTTAGCGTCTGTCAACTTGACACAGGCAGAGTCATATGAGGAGAAAGATCCACAATTGAAAAAAAAAATGCCCTGACCAAATGGGCCTGTAGGCAGCAAGCCTGTGGGCATTTTTGATGAATGGTTCATATGGGAGGGCTCAGCCTACCAGAATGGTGGTCCTGAGTTGTGTATGTTGAAAGCAGGCTGAACTGCCATGAGGAACAAACTAGGAGGCAGAACTCCTTCTGTTTCAGTTCATGCCTCCATTTTCCTGGTCTGCTTGAATTCCTGCCATGACTTCCCTCAGTAATGGACTGTTCCCAGAAAATGTTAAGTCAAATAAGTCCCTTTCTCCCCAAATTGCTTTTGGTCATGGTGTTTCATCACAGCAATAAAGACTCTAACACACCATCCCTACTACCCATTCTGATCTAAACTATCATGATCTTTCACCGGGAGTACTAGATAATTCTATATCCCCCTTCCTGCTCATTTCCTCTCTTAACTTCCTATTGTCAATTCTCTACACAACTGCTAATGAGTGTAATAATACTGGTTAAATCCTGTCACATGACTTTCCTTGGCTCAGAATGTCAGTTGAATTAGTTCTCTCTATGAACACAAGCCTAATCCTCATAATGATTTCTAAGACCCTGTTATTATCATGTCACTCTTAACTCTGTGACTTCAAACTAATGCTCACTAGACTCCAGTCACAGTGGCATTCTTACTTTTCTTCAATATCACTAGGCACACTCCAGGCTGTGCTAGCTATTTCTCTCATCTGGATCGAAAGATTTGGGTCAGTTCAGGCAAAGTTCTTCACCATCCTGGAGGGTAGTTTCTTTCTCTGTCTCTCTGCTTCTGTCTCTGTCTCTCTGTATGTGTATGTCCATCTCTGTCTCTCTGTCTGTGTCTGTCTCTGTCTCTGTGTGTCTGTCTGTCTCTCTCTGTGTGTAGAGGCAGAAGGTCAATTTTGAGTATTTTCTCAATTGTTCATCACCTTAATGTTTGAAATAAGGTTTCTCCTTGAACCTGGAACTCACAGATTTGGATAGACTGGTAGGGGAGCAAAATCTGAAGATCCTCTTGTCTCTGCTTCCCCGTGCTGGGATTACAGTTGTATACCACTGTACATTTTTATTAGGCATAGAGGATCCAAACTCAGGTCCTCAAATCTTGCGCAACAAGTACTTTTATCAACTGAGCTATTTTGTCAGACCAAAGGGTACTTTGTAAAATTACAGTACCACATTTAATCATTTCCATGTGCCAAATATTACACACACACAGTTGATGTGAACAGTAGACAATGGAATGATACACACACACACACACACACACTCTTCACATCAACTTTTGTACATAAATACTCTTAAGATAATTTTTCAGATGAGGAATTTGAGACCCAAGAAGTTTCGGTGTCTGTTTTGCTGTTAAAATTATATGTTTCAAACTTTGGTAGCTTAGAAATGTGTTAAAATATTTTTCAAATCATAACTAATATAACAAATTAAAACAAACTTCATGCAATAATTACCACACTTTTTGAGAATCTAACATTAGCATTTCTGTTAAGAAAATAAAATTGGTCAGGAAACTCTTAATTGACTTTACCACTCAAATGAGTTCACTTCATCACTGTAAATATTCTTTTATAAAAATTATTTTAATTGGTTATATATCCCATAGTTTAAGACTAATTTAACTTTTCAAACTTTCAAAATATCTCTGGTCCCTAAAGATGTCACTTTAATTGTAAGCTGTCATACATTAAGGAAGACATAGAAAGTGATAGAGGCATTTCTAGAAAGCCTTGGAATGGTACAAATTGGACCCCATTTTTTAAAATTCTTCCTCTTTTAAGACTTATCCAGAAGTATTATGTAATAGTCAGGGTTTTCTCGAAGATTAGAGCTTACATAATAAATATATATTAAAAGAAAACCATACCAGTAGAATGTTTCCAATGATGAACTATCATTCTATAGGATTCGTCTGTATTGTGCACAGATAAAGTAGGAGAGTTAAAAGGGGATGTGATGGGAATACTACTCTGTCTTTCAAGTCTTTGATTGTGGCACTCATTTCTGTAATGCCTCTAGTGATGAGATACCAGTTTGAGGTCACTATTTTCCTGACAGAGGCAGCTCCAATGACTTCCATCTGCTCTCTCCAACTATAATAGCCCTTACCCAACTGAATAGGGAACTAATGTGGGGATTTTGCCAACTTCTAAGTGTATCTGTCCCAATTATATATTCTGGAACTAAAGAAATAACAACAAGATGACTTCAGAGACCTACTGAATCAACTGTTAGTTGGACTTTAGCTAAAACTCCGTTGATGAGCTGATCTCCTTAAGCGCCCATGTTAACTAGGGCACAGTCCATTGGTGAGATTCCCAGAATCAATGTCAACTCAGAGATCGTGTCTAGTAGATTCCAAAAGACATATTTCCTTTTCTGGATATACAGTTGCCCTAGTAAAAGACCATAGGTCACTTTAAGGAAGAATGGAAGACATTTCAAAAGCAGCAAGAACCTTCATTAATGAAACCCAGCCTCCCTTCTATTGAAAGGTTATAGATATATAAACTGGCTCAAATCTGGAAATAAGTTGAAAGGATGTGACTCTGTTATCAAAATTGAACATAGCCGTTCATGTACTTGTTCTAAAATTGTTCTGTTTCTATAGATCAAGCAAAACCTTAGTTGGTTTCTTATCTATTTTTACTTTGAGAAACAGAATGTTTAATTCGTCATTGTCAAATATCAACATTAGTCAGACCATTATGAACATTATTTTCTCTATACTGTCCAATTAAAGTAAGCGAGAGGCTAGGAGTCAGACAAATCCCTGGTAGACAAACAGGGACAAGAACCTCCAGGTAGACCAAAGTACTTTTCTTTTAAACATTTAAGATGGTAGAAATGAATTTGAAGTATATGTGAAGGTTTCAAAAGAGGGAAGGTAGAAATGTAATTAGATTATAAAAAATAAAATAAAAGTATAAAGTTGGTGAACTTATTTTCCCTTTCCAAGACACAATGTTGGGTACACTTTCCCCCTACCCTGTTGCCTCACCCCCACTTCCCTCACAGAATGTAACTAACTCTTCAACAGGACTTTCATATCTCCCAGAAGGGTTCAGGTCTCTTGTGTTGTTGGGAACTAAGTAATCTCTTTTTCTGTGGATGAAACCCTCTATGAGAGCTCTGTTCTCTCTCTCTCTCTCCTTCTGGCTCCTAGAAAGCCCTGGTACTAGGCATCAGGCAGCAAGTCTATCCTCTGGCTTAGCCAGAGTAACCCACTGACTACCGTTGAGTTGTGGTGATGACCCACTGAGTGGCTTGGTCTTCGTTTTTCCTCCCTGAGTTCTGGGGATGTTCCCATGACTGCAGCCTGCAGTGACATTTCCTTTCCCTTCAGCCACAGGAGCGCTATCTATATTCTCTCACTCCCCACTTGGGATCTGTCTCCTCTACATTTGAAACCTGACCTAAAAGGTCCTAAATTTATTCACCTATCCAATAAAATTTCTACAAATACTATGAGCAATCTGAGAAACAGAGATTCCCTATCTCTTTTTCCAAGCCCTGTTTCTTTCTGCCTGGTCTCCCTCCACTACAGTACTTAAATATCCTGTCTGTAAATTGCAAGGGGGTCAGGGCAGCGTGGGACCAGGGAATCCAGCTCACACACCTGTTTCCCCCAAAGCTTCTCCTAGACAAGCCGCTGATCAAACAACTCCTGAGCTATGTGGATCATTTGTAAATTTGATTCCAAATTCTAGTCCTATTTCTCCACTTGGTTCTGGCTCTTGGCCTGCCCACGTGGATCTCCACACACACAAACCCCAGCCCTCCTCCTGGCTTCCTGCAGCTGGCCTGGAGACACTCCCTCTCCATTCATAGACTCAAATTTTTATTATAAATTGGCATATCTGATTTCCAGATTCTCATCACCACAGACAAATGATTCTCAAATATATGTAAACTTGCTCTACTTCCCCACTCTAAATAATCTTTTATCTCTGATTTCTTTGCATTTTGCTCTCAAAAGAAAAAATACATATATAGCTTAAGATTATACTGTTAACTCTTACCTAAGAATTTCTAAGTTGCTCTTTGACTATAGGTCAAACAATATTTGGCTTTATTCAGTTCTTGTTAACAATATGTATGTCTGTATGTAACTCAAATCCAACTCCATATGTGTATATGTCTGCATGTAATTTGGATATAACTCTCATTTAAGCTCATATTTTAAGTTGGTATGGATTTTTGTATCATGATGATAGAAATTCAAAGTTATATGTTTTACAAATACAATGTATGTGGTTCAACCCTGGTTTAAAATATTCTTCATATGACAATGAAATTTCAAGGTCATAAAGATCTATTCAGATTAGCAAATGCTAATTTAAAATGTTTGTCTAATCACTTTGCTAGTACATAACCACTGAATGCTTGTTTCTGACTGGTCTTGAACGTGTGACTGAATGGTGTTTCTTTCTCCTGCTACCAGCCACCTAGGCGAAATTCACCTCTTGGATTTTGGTCACTAGATCTAATACAATAGAAATTCAGATGTTATTAGATATGGTTAAACTCATAAATCAGAGTTAATAATTAAAAGTTTGTGCTTAGATAATCTTAAACCATGTGACATAATTCCAGTCTGGGATATAAAAACAATACATGTGTAGTCATCACCATCTTTACTAAGGGGTGGAAAAGGTGGAGCCATAGCTTCATTGCCATCTTGGTTAAGGGCAGCGACACATGACATGAGCAGATCAGGGAAACAGGTCTCCAAAGATACTTTTAAATTGAGATAAGTTTTTTGTATGATTTTTGTCCTGTCTTGATAAATTGTTTATACCGTTTCTCTGTGTCTTTATTCTTAAGAAGGTGCCTTATTTTAATATTACTAAAACCACAAATGGTTGATTTTAAAGTTCTTTTAAAAAATCTTTTGGAGGTTTACAACATTAAAAAAAAAAAAGATTAAAGATCACTGCCTTGAAAGGATGTTTAGCTGTGGTTTTGCTAATGTTATTAAGCTATAATATAGCCTTGGATCTTTATAAGCTGTAGATTTTTATAATGATACACCGTATAAAGGTGAGAAAAGCTCCCAGTTTCTCTATGAACCATGTTTATAAATTTAAAAGTTTTATTTTGATACTAGAAGAGTTTAAATTCAAAATCTGGATTTTTTAAGATTCAAATCTAACAGGGATGAAACTTAAAGTTCTAGTTTCATAACACCTACTATAATTAATAATTACAAGTTGACAGTTAGTAACCTTATAAATGATCAGATCCTTTAGTATGTTCGGAATTATGTTTGAAGTCATGCTAAGAACTGATGCAGCTAATTACAAGATTAAGTTTTATTTAGCCTCCTGTTTTATGGTGTTTTTCCCTCGGAGGGAACCTTGGCATGGGCCCGCCAGGTAACCCCCTAGTTGTACTATATTTCATAGTGTACCTCACAACAGAGACCTTGATTTTCTGCCTTGTTATTCTTTAAATCAGCAGAGTAAAAGAATTTGGTCCTGCAAGACTAGACAACCTCATCATGATGGCCATTCTACCAAGAATAATAGTATTTGTCATATCAAACTTTGAAGAGATTAGAGAGGGTGGCAATGAACTCCAGTTTTCAGAAATGAGAAGATCCTGCCAAAGTCAATATGGCCAAACACGCAGACTGGTAATCTCATTTCCCTTTTCCTCTCTAACAAGAAGGTCCCCTAAAACACCTCTCCTTCTAACCCTAATGTCTAGTATTAGAGAAGATAAAAATCTTTCACACTGTTCTTGCTGAAATACCTTAATGGCAACCAGTCTTGATAGTTGAGATTGATGACTTCCTGGGTTAATCTCTGACATCTGATTCAAGAAAGACTTCATGAATTTTATCCCACACGAGATTGAATTTTATGATTTTATCCTTGTATTCATAATCTTTTGTCCTTCCATATCTTCACCTCACCTGTTTGAATCACAATGAAAAGAATCATTAACAAGTTATTAGGAATATCCAAAGTTCTTTAAGCAAGTTAAGCCACTTTGTAATGTTGATGGAATTCTACACCCCCATTAAACACTTGTAAGCCCTTCCTCAGAACTTGGTGTAATCTTACATTGTTCAGGATGAATCCTGACCCTGCTAATGGAAGAAGAGAAGCTTATATTTTATTCAGATAAAGGGCTAAATGTTAGAGAGCTAGGAAGGCACATTGCCTACTTCATGGAAAGTCTCAATTCATAAGAAATTGATCAGGAAAAAAGGGGGTTCCTTTCTTAGAAAATCAAGGGGAGAACATGTTGCCCAAAACAGTTCTGGACCACCTTCTTTAGAGACATATGGAAAGTTACTCTCAGTCAGGCAACAGACAGTAATCCTTGCTTTCTTGTTAACTGATTATATCTCCCTTTTCCTTCTCCTTTAGCAACCCTGAAAAAGGTGGGCATGTTTTAGTCAGGATTTTCTAGAAGAATAGAGACGTCAGTGTGTGTGTGTTGGGGGGGATTTATTAAAATGGCTTACAGCCTGATGTTCCGCTAGTCCAATAACTCTCTAACAACAGAAAGTCCAAAAGTAGTTGTTCAGTCCATAATAAGGCTGGATGTCTCAGCTGGTCTTAAGTATATGCTGAAATTTGGAAGAATTTGCTCTAATGCCAGTGAAGAAATGGACTTGCCAGCAAGAGTGAGGGCAAGGAGGCAAGGAGAGAGCTTCCTTCTTCCATACCCTTTATAAAGGTTGCCACCAGAAGGTGAGGGCCAGGTAAAAAGTTGGTCTTCTCACCTCAAATCATTTAATTAAGAAAAACTCTCTCATACACATTCCCAGACACTTTTTTGGTTAATTCCAGATCTAATCAAGTTGACAATCAAAAATAGCCATCACAGGGCATAAGATCAGGGAGACCTTGGGAGAGAAGAACTTACCTCATTTTCATTTTACCTGGGACACTGCATACCTTCTTTATCCCTCCTCCTCTATCCATCCTCTAGGCCAGCCAAAATGTCTCAAGGTTTATGACAGACTGAGAATCAGACACTTCCTTATTAGCCAATCATTTGTCCAAGATACACTTTGAAAGATGATGGAGTCAAAGTCTCCTCTGGCAAAATGAAAGTTCACTTACTGTAGTGATTTGAATATGCTTGGCCCAGGGAGTAGTACTGTTAAGAGGTGTGGCCTTGTTGGAGGAAGTGTGTAAGCTGCCTGGAAGCCAATCTTCTCCTGTTTGCCTTTGGAACAAAATGTAGAACTCTCAGCTCTTCCCTTATCATGCCTGCCTGATGTTGCCATGCTTTTGCCTTGATACTAATGACTGAATCTCTGAACCTGTAAGCCAGCCCCAATTAAATGTTGTCCTTTATAAAACTTGCCTTGGTCATGGTGTCTGTTCACAGCAGTAAAACCCTAACTAAAACACTTACATATCCTTCATCCCAAACAATAAATTCCTAAGCCACTATATAGCCTTTGAGAAAAGAGAAAAATTATATACTTTTAAAGCATCAGCCTTTCCTTACCCTGATCTGTTCTTTCAAGAAAGAGATTAGGAAGAAGTTAATATATAATCAAGAAGGAAGGTATCCATCAGAATTATTTAGGCCATGAACAAAATTTTTCAGGCTAAATGAACTTGTCAGAATGATGCAAGTACCAACAGGCAAGAAGAAAATTCCTCATTCCCTGTAGCCTCCTTTTAGCTGGTCTGTCACTGGAAGGTCCTGTCCACATTTAAGGTATGTCTTACCACTTCAATAATAAAGAATTGTCTTCATATCTTACATATTTACCTTTTGAATGATTCAAGATCCAATTGTGTAGGCGAAAGTCATGTCTCACAGGTTGTAAAACAGTTTCCTTCCAGACTGAAACATTCCATCATGCAGGAAAGCTCCTTAAGTAGGAAGGTTAACAACTCAAAATAGCTTCAGGAAGTCCCAGAAACTGACCAGATTCATTAGGCATCTCCTTCCTAGAGTGAAAAAGCCAAGCTGCAAAGCAGATTTTCAGATGAGCCAAGCTGTAAAGAAGACTCTGAGACCAGAATAGCTACCTAGTGGAATCAGAAAGGAGCTGAGCTGCCTAACAAGGTTTAGACAAACTGAGTCTCTTAGAAAGGACACTGTCCAAACTGTTGAGCAGCAGCAGGCCATGCAGTGTGCTCCAGCTTTCCAGTTTTTGTGAACTGTTACCTGTTCTGGGATGGACTTTGTTGATGCAGTTGTCCTTGAGTCTTTTCTGTTCTTACAAGTAAACTTCACCCATATTCATGCAAGTAACCCCAATAAAACTATTCAACCAAGTTGAACTTTGGTGATATCTGTACTTTGGTCTGTTGTGGGCGTTCTATCTGTGGTGAGTAGATATGTGTGTTGCATCTCCCAAGGAAATATCTTGTAACATAACATCACCTCAAAGGGAATAAGAGATAGCTTATTTTCATGCCAAATTTGAGTAATGATGGCACAGGAACACTGATTTTTGTTGTTCTGCATTCTATATTGCAATGTGGAGGCAGTTTTACAGTAATAGAACAAAGGAAATCAAGACACTTTTCAAATACATTGGTGGATACATCAGAGAGATGGTTGAAGTAATAGAAAAAAACATTTCTATAGACTTCTGATGCTATCTGTCAGCATTCTTAGCTTTGGGGTTGGTAGAAGCTAGGAATCTGCTAAGTTAACATTTCAAAAGATTTTACATTTTAAATCTATTAGTCACAGGATATTAGTTCCAACACAGGTGTGGATAGAGTGGCCATTCCAGGGGCTAAAGCTAGCCCTTGGACTTGTAGCATTCCAGCCTGTCCACATCACTGCAGTTAAAATCAATCAGTCTTTTCAGACACAGTTTCCTTTTGGAAGTTCTCATTTGACACAGGCTGACAACCAAGGTTAACCCTCACATAGAATAAAAGAAAGTCTAAGAGAATACTATTTGAAAACTTCCATGAGGTGATGGAGATATATCCTACAGAGGCTGTTTCCACACAGGAGCGGCTCCAACAGTCAGTGGTATAATACAACAGCAATTTATTGTTTCTCGTAATTATGTGGTTTGACTAGGAGATTCTATGTGTATGGCCTGGGGATTCTCATACCGCTGCTCAGTCAGGACATGAGGGTGCATCCCTCTCCCTTGTGGTTTCTCATCCCTACTGTTTTACCTACACTTCTTTTTTATTATTATTAAATTTATTTATTTATTCATTTTACAACCCAATATCAGCCCTTTCTCTCCTCCCAGTACCCTCTCACATAAGTCCTTCCCTCATGCCCCTTAGAAGGGGAAACCCCTTCTGGGTTTCAACCCCCTACACTCCCCTATCCCACCCTCCACCCCCTCAATCCCATACCCCAGTACCCTACACATCGAGTTGCTGTGAGACTAGGCACTTCCTCTCCCACTGAGGTCACAAGGCTGTCCATTTAGGGGCTGAGGATCTACAGGCTGGCAGGTAGGCAACAGACTCAGGGACAGTCTCTGCTCTAGCTGTTTGGAGGACCCGCATGAAGACCAAGCTGCTTATTTGCTACATATGTGTTGAGGGACTAGTTTCAGCCTGTGCTCACTCCTTGGTTGGTGGCTTAGTCTCTGGGAGCCCCCAAGGGTCCAGGATAATTGACTCTGTTTGTCTTCCTTTGGAGTTCCTGTCCTCTTCCCGTCTCTCAATCTTTCTCCCAAACTCTTCTGTAAGACTCCCGGAGCTCCATGTTTGGGTGTGAGTCTCTGCATCTCTTCCCACTGGCTGGTGGAACTAACACTACCCCCAAAAAAGCTCTTTTTGTTATAACTTTTTTTAAGCAAATTATTTTTCTAAGATTATTAAGCTAATTAGTAGCTGTGCCAAACTGAGAGATTCCCTTCATTATAATCAATAGGTTGAAATAAATGAGCTCTTCCCCAATGAAGATTGGTAAATAAAATAGTTGTCAGGACTGAGTTTAATTTTATTTACAAGCAGAACGTATAATGCCCAATCTAGTGAACACTCATTATTTCTCATTTTTTAGCATCCACATCTCCCTTTTCCTTCTCATGCTCTCCTTATTTTTTCTTCTTTCAATTAAGTCATTTGGGGTTATTGAACGTCTACCCTCATGACTGGATCTGGTCAGCATAAGATACCAAAGCGTAGAGAGCACAAGGTCCTGTGCTGGCAGATAAGCAGTAAAGAAAACAGGAGTGTTAAACACACAAGCTTGCCTCACAGATTCTTCCTCCCTAGACCTTTATCTTGAGCATTGTTTCTCAGTCAATAAAACCCATCCCTACTTTACTACAGCCTGTGTAAACTCTGTGTGGTCTGCAGGACCAGGCCACACCTGACTCCCACAGACTCTTTTTTTTTTTAATTGGTTATTTTATTTATTTACATTTCAAATGTCATTCCTTTTCCTGGTTTCCCATCCTCAAACCCCCTATCCCACCCCCTCTCCCCCTGCTTCTATGAGGATGCGCCCCCACCCACCCACTCCTGCCTCCCTGCCCTGGCATTCCTCTATTCTGGGGTATCGAGCCTTCACAGGATGTTTATCTCAGTCATTCTCAGACCCTTATCTTGTGCATTGTTTCTGAGTCAAAAGAACCCATGTTTATGGAAGGTCATACGTACTTTGTAAAGAGTTTCAATGTAAACATGTCTTAAGCTTTTACTTTTTTAAAGATTTATTTATTATGTATACATTGTTCTGCCTGCATGTATCCTGCAGACCAGAAGAGGGCGCCAGAACTCATTACAGATGGTTGTGAGCCACTATATGGTTGCTGGGAGTTGGACTCAGGACCTTCAGAAGAGCAGACCATGCTCTTAACTACTGAGCCGTCTCTCCAGCCCTTAAGGTAGGTTTGTTTGTTTGTTTGTTTAATACACAAGATTGAGTTAATTATCATCAGGACACTTTTTTTCTCAAAAATTGTGCTGTGCTTGAATTTGCCTAAAATAAACTGTCAGACTTTTTTTTTTTTTTTTTTTTTTTTTTGGTTTGGTTTGGTTTGTTTCGAAACAGGGTTTCTCTGTGTAGCCCTGGCTGTCCTGGAACTCACTCTGTAGACCAGGCTGGCCTCGAACTCAGAAATCCACTTGCCTCTGCCTCCCAAGTGCTGGGATTAAAGTCGTGCGCCACCACTGCCCGGCTCAGACTTTTTTTTTTTAAACTCATCATGAGTTGTAAAACATGACTATGTGAAGAAATTAAAGGTCAAAGATTTAAAGATTAAAGATACAAGAATATTGTCCTACTTTGCTTCTTAAGAAAACAGTGACCAAAACATGGGGAGGACCATATTTTACAGCCTACCATATTTTACAGTCTACCATTGAGAGAAGTTAGGGCATAAACTCTAGGCCGAAACCAGTAAGCAGGAACTGGAAGAGTGTTGCATATTGGATTGCTCAGCTTGCTTTCTTAGATAACCAAGGGCTACCTACCAAGGGTAGCACCCTGTAACGGGCCTTCCCATGGCAATCTTTAATCAAGAGAATGCCTCACAGACATGCTCATAAGCCAAAATTTGATGGAGGCAATTCTTCAATTAAAGTTTCCTCTTAGTAGGTGACTTTAGTTTGTGTCAGGTTGGCAAAAACTAACCACCACAAGCATGATACTAGCAGGTTGTTGATGCTTGTCCATATCTTGTTAAAGATTTTGTATTTCATCTTATTATCAATAGAGGGTCATTTAAAGTGATGCTGGAGGGCTTAGTGGATAAAATGCTTGTCACACAAGTGTGAGGACCTTAGTTTGGATCCTCAGCACTCATATCAGAAGCTATCAGGTAGAGTCGCTCACTTAGACGTCACTTACAGTTACCGAAGGGATCCCTAGGTCAGGCTGTCTACTACCTGAAATGGGTGACCTCAGGGTTTCTCTCTCAGTAAATAAAGTGGAGAGCTGTTGAGAAAGATACTCAATGTAAACCTCTGACTTCCATGTGTACATGATGCACCTACACACACATGAACAAGCATACACACACACACATACAAAACATGTACATGCAAATAAAAGGAGACGATATCGACCAATTAATATCTTAGGAATATAACTCTACCAAGAGTGAGTGCTTATTGGCTGACAATAGTGTTATGTAGAACACATATCAATAAGAATTGGCACAGAAAGTTTGGCAAGTAATTATACATGTTACTCCTCCAGCCCAGTTTCTTGCTCATCCTAAATGCCATGTCTCCTGCAATCCAATTACTTTTCACTTCAGGGCTTCCACAGCAGGTTGTCAAACTGTTCATTCAACATACCTAGGTGGTGGGAACACAAGCTTGAGTATGTGGTTCCTGATACATTTTTTGTTTGTTTGTTTGTTTGTTTGTTTTTTAACGCCATATGGTGCAGTGAGGGGGCATGCCTTAGCGGGTCCATGCTGAGGCATCTACCCCCAACCTCCAGGTACCAACCATACTATGGGTCTAGTATAAAATGAAAATTATTTGGGGGCATGGGAACAGGGCATTGAGAAGGGAGTAGAGACAGAGTGAGGGGACAGAAAAGAACAGAGAGAGAGAGGAGAGAAAAAGAAGAGGCTGACCAGGAATATGTGGAGAGATGGGTGGGGAGGAAGAGAGGGAGAGGGGTCAGAGAGACAGAAAAGGGTCAGAGAGTGCAGAAGAGGCCAGTCTCTTTATAGCAAGCCAGGCTCCCACCTGGCTGTTGCTAGGTAACTGCTGGGCAGAGCCTAAAAGGAATGCTAACACGCTACAGTTCCTGCTACATGTGTGAGGAAGAGGAAACAATCTAACATAATCAGTGTTAGGTTTCAGACCCAGGACAAACAGCTGAGGTGCCTATTTAACAACCGTAGCGGACATGCTATCCAGGTTCTCCCAGCATCCCTCAGTCCCGACCTGTTGCTGCACATGGCTGGTTTATCCCGCTCTCTACCCTGAACTTTCCAGTCCAGAGACTAGGCTCTTCACTATATAATCCAGACATTTTGGTGTTTCTCTCTGTCTCTGTCTCTACTCTTCCCCCCCCCACCCCATTTTTCTGGCTCCCAATATGCATGGTCTCCTTCCTTGGGACTGGTGAACCCTCCTTAGTGCTGCCCCAATAAACCTGCCTTTATATACTTCTCAATTCAGCATGAATTGGCTTATTTCATCAATAGAGATAACCTATCAATCAGGCCAGATGAAGCCAACTCATTCAGTTATCATAGGATCAGAGGATCATAGAAAAGTGGAGCTCATTAGATACTACTTTGGGGAAATCCTACTGTAAAAAAAGTGACCTGGTAAAAATGTAGGAGCCTTGGGTAAATAATATGAACTTTATGGTTTCTTTGCCATCTTGTATTTGCAGGGTTATATAACACAGTATCACCATTTGTTCAGGGATTTTTATGTGCTATTACTGAAGTTTCTTCACTAGGCTTTTGTACAATTCATCTGCATACTTAGTTCATTTATTAACTAAATTTCTTGATGATGGAAGGAAGGAAAGAAGGGAGGGAGGGAGAGAGGGAGGGAAGGAGAGAGGAAGGGAATGGGGTCTTGGGCTCAAGACTGAAAGATCCTCAGCTATTTTCTTTCTTCCCATCCTTCGTCCTTTCCATCCTTTCCCTATTTTTTCCTGTTCTCTTTCCTATTCATCCAATATTTTATCCTTTCTTCTTTTCATTCCAGCTTCTCCTTTTATTCTGGCTTCTTTCTCCCATTTCTTCCTTTCCTTTTATTTTTCCCATCTTCCTCTTCATTTACCTTCCTCCATTCCCTTTATCTTTTCTTTTATCTCTCTGACTCCCTCTGTTTGGTAAGTAAAGAGATGGCCATTGGAAACTGAGATAGAAACCAAGCAGTCTTAGATCAGAAAAGTCAGCAGCTCTCTTGAAGCAGCACTAGTTGCCAATAAACATGCAGTACAGGGCTTATTAGTAATGCGCTTTCTATTGTTCAAGACTCCTGTGACTTCTGGATTCTTTTCCTGTCTTTTTACTACCTTCCTGGAGAAGGGCTTAGCTAATCCACTGTTCACAATGTTTGGTGATTCCCTGTCCCCAAAGAAAATCAGTGAAGGCTAGGGTCAAGGACTATAACTCTTGACTTCCTTACTTCTTTCCTTTTTCTAATGTCTCTATCAATTCTGTAAAAGTGGACCATGGACCAACAGCAGCATCTATTAAAAATAAAGCTTCTGGAGCTGGAGAGATAGCTCAGTGATTAAGAGCATTGGCTGTTTTTCTAGAAGTCCTGAGTTCAATTCCCAGCACCTACATTGCTGTTCAATTCCCAGCACCTACATTGCTGTTCACTAATTATCTGACTGTAATCTCATGGAATCTGGTACCTTCTTTTGTGTAAATGTAGACAAAACACCCATATACATACATACATACATATGTACACACACACACACACACACACACACACACACACACATATATATATATATACATATATATATATACACACATATATATATATACACACACACACACACATATATATATATATATATATATATATATATATATATATATATAGAGAGAGAGAGAGAGAGAGAGAGAGAGAGAGAGAGAGCACCTCAGGTATTCACTTCTAGTGAATCATAATTTTCATGAGAACAAGAATATTAGTCAACAGTATAAAAAGCTTCAAAAAAACAATGTAGTGCATTTGTTAGAATTCCCAAAGCCCTGGGTTTCATCAATAAAATCAGACCCAGAAGTAGTAAGACACACCTGTATTTCCAGCACTTGAAGAGTAGAAAAGGGAGGATTAAAAGTTAAAGTCGTGTGGGTTCATTTCTGGGTCTTCAACTCAATTCCACTGATCTTCCTGCCTGTCTCTGTACCAATACCAGGCCGTTTTTATCACTACTGCTCTGTAGTAAAGCTTGAGGTCAGGGATGGCGATTCCTCCAGAAGTTCTTTTATTGTTGAGAATGGTTTTCGCTATCCTGGGTTTTTTGTTGTTCCAAATAAATTTCAGAATTTCTCTTTCTAGTTCTGTAAAGAATTGAGTTGGTATTTTAATGAGGATTGCATTGAATCTGTAGATTGCTTTTGGCAACTATGGTCATTTAATCTTTGACAAAGGAGCTAAAACCATCCAGTGGAACAAGGACAGCATTTTCAACAAATGGTGCTGGTTCAACTGGAGAACAGCATGCAGAAGAATGCAAATCGATCCATTCCTATCTCCTTGTACAAAGCTCAAGTCCAGGTGGATAAAGGACCTTCACATAAAACCAGACACACTGAAACTAATAGAAGAGAAAGTGGGGAAGACCCTCGAATACCTAGGCACAGGGGGAAAGTTCCTGAACAGAACACCAATGGCCTATGCTCTAAGATCAAGAATTGACAAATGGGACCTCATCAAATTCCAAAGTTTCTGTAAGGCAAAGGACACTGTCAATAGGACAAAACGGCAACCAACAGATTGGGAAAAGATCTTTACCAATCCCACATCTGATAGAGGATTAATATCCAACATATACAAAGAACTCAAGAAATTAGACTCTAGGCAACCAAATAACCCTATTAAAAAATGGAGTAAGGGGCTAAACAAAGAATTCTCAACTGAGGAAATGCGAATGGCCGAGAAGCACCTAAAGAAATGTTCAGCATCCTTGGTCATCAGGGAAATGCAAATCAAAACAACCCTGAGATTCCACTTCACACCAGTCAGAATGGCTAAAATAAAAAACTCAGGTGATAGCAGATGCTGGCGAGGATGTGGAGAAAGAGGAACACTCCTCCATTGTTGGTGGGATTGCAAGATGGTACAACCACTATGGAAATCAGTCTGGCGGTTCCTCAGAAAATTGGACATATCACTACCTGAGGACCCAGCTATACCACTCCTGGGTATATATCCAGAAGATGCTCTAACACATAACAAGGACATATGCTCCACTATGTTCATAGCAGCTTTATTTATAATAGCCAGAAACTAGAAAGAACCCAGATGCCCTTCAACAGAGGAATGGATACAAAAAATGTGGTACATTTATACAATGGAATATTACTCAGCTATTAAAAACAATGAATTTGATAAATTCTTATATAAATGGATGGAACTAGAAAATATCATCCTGAGTGAAGTAACCCAATCACAAAAGAACATATATGGTACTCACTCACTGATTATTGGATTTTAGCCCAGAAGCCTGAAATACCCAAGATTCAACTCACAGACCACATAAAGCTCATGAAGAAAGATGACCAAATAGGGGAGCCTTCAGTCCTTCTTAGAAGGAGTAACAAAATACTCAAGGGTGCAAATATGGAGACACAGTGCACGACAGAAACTGAAGGAGGGGCCGTCTGCAGACCAGTCCACCTGGGTATCCATCTCATGTGCAGTCACCAAAGGTAGACATTGATGTGGATGTCAGGATGTACATGCTGACAGGAGCCTGATATAGCTGTCTCCTTAGAGGTCTGCAAGAGTCTGACATACTCAGAGGCAGATGCTCACAGCTAACCATCAAACTGATCATGGGGTTCCCAATGGAGAAGATAGAGTGAAGGCTGAAGGAGTTGAGAGGATTCCCAACACCATGAGGAAAGCAACAATACCAACCAACCAGAGCCCCCAGGGTCTAAACCACCAGCCTGGGAGCGCTTAGGGAGGGACCCATGGCTCCAGCTATATATGCAAGGGAGCTATATATAAGTGGGAGAAGAGATCCTTGGCCCCATGAAGGCTGGACGTCGTGGGGGGGGATACTCGAGGGTGGGGAGGTGAGGTACGGGGGAGGGTGGGTGGGGGTACACCAACGTGGAGGCGGGAAGAGGGGGGAAGGGATAGTGAGTTCTTGGGAGGGAGGGGGGGAAATGGGGTAAGGAGAGAACCTCTGAAATGTAAAAAAATTTTCCAATAAAATAAATAAATAAATAAATAAATAAATAAATAAATAAAAGTTAAAGTCATCCTTAGCAACACAGGGTGTATGAGGACAGCTTGTGCTACATGAGACTCTGTCTGAAAACAAAACAAGTTTAAGAAGCACTGGGTTAGATATCCTACGACTACAGAATAGTAAAGAAGCTGAAGGTCAAAGAGCCTTTGAGAGCACTGGTCACCATTTAAATGAGGTCACAGCAACTCATTCAACTCCAGCTGTTGGTCGCAAAGTAAGCTTTAAAGCCCAGGCTTGCCAGATATTTTAATATTACATTTTATATAAAATATCCTGATTAAACTATTAACATCCATAATCTTTGAATACTTGGTAGAGAGAAGTAAAATGGGAATTATCCAGATGTTCTGTTTGTAGCTTCTGATGTAATCTAGTTTTTGTCAGATCACAGAAGCTCTAGCTGCCTTTTGTTCCTCCAAAAATCTGGCTATGCCATCTCATCCCTAGAAATGACAGCTCTGTTGTGACGAATAGAGCAAACAGATTTTAGACGGAAAATTGAACCCTTTGCAACCAAGTAAATTTATGGTCCTTCCCAGTACCTGGTTCATTTGCATCTAGATTTAGTCCAAACTCAGTAATGGTGTTAAACTTTCTGCTGTCTTCTTAAAACCTATAAAAGTAAGGCATTTCCTTTGTTTCTGTGGGATTCAGGGGCCCTTATCTCCTTTCAGGACTTCTATCATGCCATTCACTATACATGGCAGCTGTCTCTCCCAATACAGCCTGGTATGGGCTCCTCAAGGGGAGTCAGAGATCATTGGTGTTTTGTTTTGTTTTGCTTGTTTGTTTTTTACAATCAGGAAAAAAAAAAAAGCATTTTAATGGTTACTATATTTAAGGGCTGCTAAGAAACCTAAATGAGATCACAGCGAGTTTGCTGAGAGGCATCTGACAAGGCCGAAATTGGTAAAATACCCAGGATTCAGAAAGGTAATATATCTTCACTGCAAATAAAGTTAATAGTCTGAGATTCCCAGATGTTTGTGGAATGAAGCTCTACCCAAGGCCACACAATTCAGTCTTTAGGATTGGTTCCTTGTTACTTTAACATAAAATATCTGTATATGAATTGAATATTAACTCTATGTCAATAGGCTTTATAGCAAATGTTGTTGGTTAAGCTGAAATACTCCACTTTTCAGATGGTTTAAATCAGACTTCAGGAGTCATTTTCCTTCTCATATTCCCATACTTTTACCAAAGTTTCTGTGCTACCTCAGGCTCACAGACTGATTCTGTAGCACATCCTTCCATCACTGGAGGATTCACTTACGGCATCTCTAATACGTACTCTTGGAGACTCTTTTATGGTATTATGCCTTCTCAGTGAGAAGTCACTCAAAGCACTTACAGATTAATAAAGGAAGATGCTTTAAAAATAGCACATGTCAGGCTCTTGCTAATGCCAAAAGAAGAATCAGCCCTAAACAGAAACCCCCTTCAGCTTCTATAGGTTTGAGTTCTAACATTGTATTCTTACATACATATTTATCTCTGGGATACTTTTAGAATTATGACCCCAAATTACACTTTAAGAAATTAAATAAATATGTTTGAAAGAGGCAGAAATTCCAAGGTTTGATTGTTTGAACAAATGAGGAGATTTTAAATGTCAAAATGTTGTCACAGTTCTCTTGAGGCAGAGTAGGGTTGCTTTTCTTGGGCAGCTGTTATCCAGGGCCATCCTTCTTGCCTGGCAGGATTATGCTCTTTCTAATGAGAAGCATAGGGCTTAATTAGTGGCTGTCAGCTAGAATCATTTCTTAACTGCCAGGCAGAGGCAGTACACCTTTAGCTAAATTTTACTTTTGTATAATTTAATATTTTTTGAGCAAGTCTACTGGTAAATCCTTTATAACATCAATTTATTACATCCATTTCTTTCTTCAACTATGATTGAATGCTTTCAGTGATGGCCCTTTATAGCAGTGGACATAGACATGTGGGCTTGAATTGATAGAAAATCTGCATATTTGTTGACATTAGAGGACCCAAACCCACCCATATATTTTAACCAACATCTAACTGGATATAGGTTAAATCTGTTCATCTACCTGAAAGTAGATTAGATTATTTCAGCTCCTCCCTTCCAGAGTATAGTGAATTGGAGAACAAATTCTTTAGGCAACATGAAGCCAATACTGAAAGCATGGCATGGTATAGAGAGAAGAGGAGGTAATAAATGAAAGGTGTAGGTGAGAGCTAAAAATGATCTTAATGATTCTGTACATCGACAAGAGTTTGGTCTAGAGCTGAGCTACTCACACCATTATATGCATGTAAATTACTCGGAAATCTTGTGAAAAATGTTAACACTTAGTCATGAGGTCTGGAAGTTTGCATTTGAAATAAGTTCTCTGAGGATGAAGGGTGCAGGTCTGAGAACTACACTTATGTGAAGTGGAAACTTCTAGTTTCTTTGGAAAGTTAGTTATGTCAAATGACATTTTGCTGGAGCACACAGGTGAAAGGATATCTTGCTAAAATAAACACGTGAAAGACTGTTTTCCTGAAGCAGACACAGGTAAAAGGATGTTTGGATATAGCAAACACATGAAAGGATGCTTAATGAACAAGTATAAATATGACCCCACAGACAGTGGGGCATAAGCACTGAGCATTGGTTTGGTTAACTCTGCCTCACTACCTACTCTTTGATAAAGACACACATGTATTGGTTCATTGTTGAGGTCAACTTGTGGTAATGCCATTGAGAGAAATTTGCCCACGAACTGCTCATGAGGTTCCTGTGGCAGCTTGCCAGTTCAGTGGCCTCACCTCAAGCTGGTTTGCAAGCCTGGTGGTTTCTTCAGGATTGAACTACAGCTGTTGGTTCATGCCTGGTGTCTGTCTGCCAAGAGGACTGGACTGTAGCTGTTAGTTTATGCCTGGTGTTGGCTTCCCAAAAGGACTGGACTATATAGCTGCTGGTTCATGCCTGGTGTCTGCTCGCCTAGAGAACTGGTCTGCAGCTGCTAAATCGTATTTATTGTTTGCTATGGGACTGAACTGCTGCCAAAGAAGATCAAGCTTGCCCCCAAAGAACTATTGCTGAAAAGGTCCGCTTCCCCCATATACTAACTTTTCTCTTCCACTATCTCTGCTAGGTGGTGGGCTAGAGGAGAGGTTAAACCCTTATTAAAGTAGGTTGCAAAAAAATTATTCCTACACTTAAGAGTAATAAAAGACAGACTAGATGATATTAAGAACCTATCCAACTGAACTTTTCTTTTCAAAAGTCTGAGATTATGTTTCCATGTATGCCTATACCCACATTCCCTATTGTACCAACATCTTATTTTTAATTATTTTCTGTATTTGACTTTAGGAGAATAAATACATTATATTTTCTGGGTTTTTTTCTTTCTGCCTTCTTCACAACTGCTGGCCCCTTGTCATACACTCATACTTTCTTTCTAATCTTGATGTTATGCCCTGTCTGATTCTCTCAAATCACCTCCCACTTGTACTTCAATGATTCTGCAACATTGGACTTTCTGTCACTTGTATGTGTACACTTATTTGAGGCTCTAGACTTTTGCAATTGTTTTCCCTTTGTGTTTGGAAGGCTCTTTCCATATATCTCTGGTTGATTTCTTCTCACCATCCTAGTATCAACTGAAATGTCACCTCCTCAGAGTGACCATGTACATAAAACAATGTCTCCCTTCCTCAGTATGGTTATACTAGTTTTGGTTTGTTTTTCAACTCTAAATTTTTTCAAGATAATATAAATTCCTTGAGGATAGAAACGTGGTTGTGTTCATTATGCTCCAATCCAGCATCCACAATGCACCTGGCACACAATAGGTACTCATCAAATACTTTTGAATAAGTCATCTTACTATGAGATCTTCCTTATTCATTGGAAACTAGTTCCAGGATTATCACTTGTCTTTATCATTTCTCCTATCTGTCTGACCTCAGCATTTCTAGAAATGGCTCATTCAACTCTGGCCTCACCTTCAGCTGTCTTTTAATTTACTTGACTCAATCAAAAACCTCATGTTGTAATATCATACATCTTTTCAAAACTAGTACAAGTTTATTTCTTCCAGAATTTTGATTTCAAGAACCTTTTCTTGGGTTAGTCTGTCCTGTTCTTCCAGCTAACTTTGGTACTTCTTCAGAAATTTCTCTGGTAGTGTTGGGAAGTAGGTAAAGCAGTCTGATGTTACAGCCTATAGTACCCAGAAGGATTTTTTTTTTTTTTATATATTCCTACTCAAGTGAAGCTAGAAGTCCTGACTTTGCCATAGAAAGGAATTCCAGGACAAGATATCATGAGTCAGAGTTATAGTTTATTTTAAAATGATTTGGCATTGATTTAAGAAGAGGAATTGGAAGAGACACTTAGGGAAAGAACACTACACACCCCAGTGTGGATGTGAACTTTCAAGAAAAAAAGACAGAGACACAGAAATGTAATATTAAATGTCTTAACAATAGTTACATATATGTGGATTTTGTAGCTTCTGATTTTACTTTGTTTAGAGAGTTTCTAAGAAATATTTTTAGTTTTCTTTTTAATTTCTGGCTAATGAAATCATGTAGTGGTTACAGAGATGTACTGGATAGGATTAAAGGCTAGAAACATAAAACCATCGGTCATAAAAGTTAGAGGAATATGACTATGCAATGTCATCAGAGAATTGAGCCGTATGATTTGATTCTAAACAAAGTCCATGTGGTGATTTGCATAGGTAGGGTTCTCATAGACTCATCTATTTGAATGTTTGATGTTAGCCTACAGGTGATTCCACTAAGTTCCTCCCAGGAACCTAGCAACTGTTTATGCCATTACCTGCCAGGGGTGGGCAGCATATAAAAGGAATGCTTGCTCCCCCAGTTCTCTCTGTGTGTTCCCATATGTTCCTGGCCAGACTCTCTCTTTCTCTCTTCCTCCCTCCCTCCCTTTCTCTCTCCCTCCCTCCCCCTCCCTCTCTCCCTCCCTCCCTCCCCCTCCCTCCTCCCTCCCTCCTTCTCTCTCACTCACTCCCTCCCTCCCCCTCCCTCCCTTCCTTTCCTCCTCCTCCTCCCTTTCTGTCCTTTTCTGTTCCCACTTCTCTGCCCTAATGGCTCTGCTCCCATCTGTCTGCCTGTCTACATGTCCACTCATCTGCCTGCATCTACCCTTTCTCCTGGTCCTTACTCTCCTCCCTTCCCCTAAAATAACCCCCCTTATACCAGATCTTTTGTATGGTGTTATTTCTCAGGGAGACACCTTGGTATGGGCAGGTACTTCCTTCCTGCATTATATTTCATAACACTTGGCTCATAGGGAGTGGCACTATTAGGAGGTATGGCTTCATTGGAGTTGGTTTGGCCTTGTTGGAGGAAGTGTGTCTCTGTGGGGGTGGGCTTTAGCATCTCATGTGCTCAAGCTATTCCCAGTGTGGTACAGTCTCTGTCTGCAGATCTGTCTGTCTACCTGCAGATCAAGATATAGAATTCTGACCTCCTTCTCCAGCACCATGTCTTCTTGCATGTGGCCATATTTCCCAACATGACAATAATGGACTAAGCCTCTGAAACTGTAAACTAGCCCCAATTAAATGTTTTCCTTTATAAGAGTTGCTGTGGTCATGATGTCTCTTCACAGCAATAGAAACTCTAACTGAGACAGTCTATAATCCTATTTGTGAGTGTTGTGTTTTCCTGGGGCGACATCACTCACTCCAAATCAGGTACAAATGAAAGACCAAAGTATAGATCTACCCAATTCCAATACTGTGTACAAATGAGTTTATTGGGTTTTACCTATAGGAACGTAGGCCAGGGGTTACTTAGGAGTTTAAGTAGCTCCAAAACAGCCTCACTGAAAGGAGTGAATTGGCCTGAGCCAAGCTGACTCCATGACAGGCTGCAGAAAGGTTCAGGAGACTGACCCTGAGTTTCTACTTCCCAGAAATGGGCAAATCAGTTACTGGGACAACTGTAGGCTTATGTAAAAGGTACCCTTCTCCAAGTTGTAAAAGGACAGTTACCTGAGCTTGCAGACAAGAGATTAAGAGTTACCTTACCCTAGCATGAAGCAAAAAATAGTTACTCTGAATCACCCAGACCCCCAGAGATAAAACCTACCAATAAAGACATAGATCACTTACGCCTCCCTAATGTTCCTCATTTTGGCTTTAAAAATGAATCTGTAAATTCAGTTGGGGTCAATCCATCCTGATGGAATGGGGCCCAGCGTGCAGGAATTTGTTCAATAAAGGCTCTTTGCTTTTGCATATTATTTGAGTTTGGGATATCATTCTTCAGCAATTTATAGAACCTAACATCACCAAACAAGTCTCATTTAATATGAATAACAATTTTTCCATAGCTACATGGATGATTTCCTCTTTTAGTTAACCATACACTCTCTATATATTTCACCACATATGCCCAATCTTTTCATTTTTTAAAAATTTTTTGGAACCTTATGCATATATACAATGAAATATTATCTGACTTATTCCATATTTCTCCCTCCAATTCCCCTTCAAATCCCCTAACACTCCCATTCCAATTTCATTTATTTTATTTCGATAACACACAAAATCCAGTTAAAGCTTCCCATGTTTTCATGGGTATAGGACTATCCACCGTCGCATAAGAAACCTACCTATGATCTCATCCTCAAAACAGTATGATCCTCCCTCTCCCAGCAAGCATCTGATGCCAACAGCTACTCAGTAAGCAGTAAGTGGTAGAGCCTGCAGCTTAGCAACCTGTGTAGGTCTTCTGCAGGCAACCACAGTTGCTGTGAGTTCACGATTGTGGTGGCCCTGCTATATCCAAAAGATGGCATCTCATTGTACTCATCACCATTGTTCAGATATTAAAATCTTTCCACCTCTTCTTCCATGATGTTTCTGGGAGGTATAGGCATAGGTGATACAGACAATCCCATTTAGGCCTGGGCATGTGGCCTCGGTCTCTTTTATTCTCAGTACTTTGACCAGTTATAAATCTCTGCATTGACTTTATTCCACTGAAGACAGCTTTTTTGATCAAGCTTGAGAGTTGCCCAGGTTTCTGATTATAAGCACAAATATTTAAAAGGCAATTGACAGCATGCACATTTTGCATAATAACAATAATAGGCTCTATTAGGGGGTGTACAACCTCCCAAGTCATTGGTTTTTTACTAGGATTACCATATCAGACATTAAATTCCTTCCCATGAAACAGGCCTCAAATCCAATCAGAAAGTCACCCCATGGTATGCAATTTTTTGACAGGGCTATCACCATCCTAAAAAGTTCAAGCTAAAAATTACACATAATCAGGTTGCAAAAAACCATTATATTTTAAGCAAGCTTATAGTTTTGTACTGAGTTGCATTCATAGCTATCCTTGGCCATATATGGCAGTTTAGACATGACTGAGAGGCCCTAGAACCTCCTAAAATAATTTGCACCTGGGATGGTGGTGCAGGAAGGGGTGGCTGAAAGTGAGGTTCTAATGACCCTTCCCCCACCCTCTCCTTTTATGAAGGATCATCAGCCCAGCCTGATCTTGTTGATGGCTTCTTTTAAGTAATTATAAAGTTGTTCTGATCAAGGTGATAATGGCTCTTATGCTTAGAGGACAGTGATCTACAATACTTCAGCTCTTTCTCTGGCTATTGTATTATTTTCAGGCCTTCTTCTGCAATGTTCTCTAAGCCTTGCAGTAAGTGATATAGAGGTCTGATTATTTTCTTCCATTTGTGCCTGAGAATCAGGTACCTATGCATAGCAACAGTCAAGCATTTTGACTGGATATAATTCTCTACAGTAACCACCACCCACCACTCTCCTCTGGAGTAGGCCTTAAATATAATTGGAAAGTTACACCATAGAGTTTATGCTTCTGTGCCACAGTAGACATATGAGTATGGAATATAGTATAGCATACAAAGACCACAGCCTAGTTAGCCTATTGGTGACAATCCCCTGCCTGAAGCTGAATGGTACTTTCAGGTTCTAGGAACACCAACTAATAGAGAGCTTCTGACTTAATTCCAGCTTTAGTGCTTTATGACATATAGTAAACCAAACAATGTCTTCAGCAATGTGGTCTTACCACCTAGTTCTGGTAGACAACAAAGAGCAGCAGCAGTAGCTTGAGTTGTGCTGGGAGCCTCAGGGACCTCCCTGGCCAACAATTCATGGGAAGGTAGCCAGCCATTGACAATGAGATGTTCATTTAATGACCTCATGGCCTCTGGGTGCATTTTGTTTGTTAACTTATCTTGCAAATTACCTTTGTTCAAATTCTTGAACTTGCCCTATTGGCTATTATTTTCCTTCCATAAGGTGTCTTATGTTCATATGTAAATTGCTGTAGTCTTCCAGTCTGTCTAATGGCCTTTCTTATACTAGCCAGTCATCTAGAACTGGAAAGCAGTTGATTGCACCCATTTGTGCAATCTATAACAGAGTAGACACATGGTTTGGCTGTTGGTTCAGTTTCTAGGAAGGACACTGGCACCAGCACGATCTGCATAATATAAGAGACAATGTAAGTGACAGGACTGGTATGTATCACAGCTCATTGCTATATAGATTCAGGACACATTTGTAGAGTTTTATTTTATACCACCTCAGAAAGAGGCTTAGCTAGAAGGCCTTTAATTTGATAATCTGCTTTTACTGTAACTATGGTGATGAATTTCACCCATTACAATGCTTTATGTATAGCCAGAAAATGCTGTTCAAGTGTTACATACAAATTTTCTGTTCCTTTAGATGATTAGAACCCTACTTGGACTGCTTGTTAAAGTAATTTCTTCCACAGCCCCAAGCTCTAGATCACTGAGAGTCTAGTAACCTTGAACAAAAAAGGACACTGAGTTATTAGAATACACAGCTAATTAGTCTGTCTGGTCCTTACCATCTCATCTTTCTCAAAAATATTTTGAGCTTTTTTTGTCCCAACCTCACATGGAGCTCCTTTGAAACAGATTATACATAGGATAGACATTTTGAACAAGATAGAGTATGAAAATGTTTTAGTACCCTAAGAAGACCACCCCCAAAATATCTGCAGCTATTTTATGTCCACCAAAATGGGCTATTGAAGGTTACTTTGAATAAACTTGTCAGGTATATGAAACTTACCCAACCACAATATTCATAAGAATTAACAGATATGCCTCGCCTTTGCACCCTGTGTAGACTGACTTCTCATTCTTACTTCATTTGTGAGCATACCATATTTCAAATCTTTACTAAATCTGTAAAACACTCTAAGGTTAGTCTGATACAATTAATCCTTTTTATAGAGGGTTAACATGATCTTTAAAAGTCCACCACTGTTCATTAAAGCACACGTTAATTGCTCTTGTGATTCAGCAGCTAAAGGGATACTAAACAGATGTTTGAAAGGTTCAATGTGGCATGAAAAGATTAGGTGCCTTATGTAAAGCATTAAAATAAAACAACCAAAAATACAACAGTGTTGAGTACAATAGTGTGGATGGGAGGCACAACTGTAGGTATTTAACTATGTATAATCCTCAAACCATTCTCCATGAATCATGCAGATGATTTACCTTGGGGAGCTGCCATAGGGACACTGTATTTCTCTCCTGAGTACTCAGCTGGAATTACCTCAGCTCTGCTTGGTTTGGCCTGAAAAGTTAGTAATGCTAAGCTCAGAAGAGAAGGTTAAACAACAGTGAAGTCCTAAGAAATTAACAGATTTCCAGGACCTAGCTTCAAATCTAAGGCCACATATAGTTAGGCTTTGAACAAGATTCATTGCTAGTTTAATATTCTTGTTTAAATTATCCTAAATAAAAAGAATATTGTCGAAACCTCATGAAACTCAAGAAGAAGGAGGAAGACCAAAGTGAGGGTGCTTTTGTCCTTTTTAGAACGAGTATCAAAAGATTCAACCAGAGCTCCCAGGATCTAAACCTCCAGCCTGAGATCAGACAGGGGCAAGCTGTCCTCTGAGAGGCTCTAACCAGCAGCTGACTCAGACAGATACAGACATCCAGAGCCAAACAGTGGATGGAGCTTGAGGACTCTTAAAGAAGAATAGGTGGAAGGATTGCGGGCCCTAAGGAGATAGGAACTGCACAGGAAGATCAACAGAGTAAACCAACCTGAACCCTTGGAGCTCTCAGAGACTGAATCACCAACCGTGGAGCATACCTAGTCTACACAGATCTACCTCCATGGGCTGGACCTAGGCCTCCCTGCACATATGTTGTAAATGTGCAGCTTGGTTTTCATGTAGGTCTCAAACATCTGGAGTGGGGGCTATCCCAAAACATGCAGCCTGTATATGGAGTATGGTCTTCTAAAAAAAACAGTTGTTCAGTTATTCATGGAATATTATTTTTTTATATCTCTTGTATTCAGTTTGCAACTACTTCATTGAGAATTTTTGTATGTATATTCATGAGGGATACTGGACTATAACTTATATATTTTGTTGGGTTTACACTTGATTTCACTATTTCAATATTATTTGCTTTGTGAAGGAGCTTATTGTGGTTCTGAATTTTTTTAAACATAACTCAAAAAGTATTGCTTGTTTGAAGGCTCTATAGAATTCTTGTATAAGTATATCTGACCCTTGGTATTTTGCTTGTTTGTTTCTTTTCATTTTATTCTGTTTGAATGCTTTTTAAATTTTTTTGATTTGCTGAAAATAAAAAAAAAAATAAAATAAAAGATACTGGCATTAAAAAAAAAAAAAAAAAGAATTTCTCGAATTTATTGTTTGTAATAGCTGAGTAATACTCCATTGAGTAAATGTACCACATTTTTTGTATCCATTCCTCTGTTGAAGGACATCTGGGTTCTTTCCAGCTTCTGGCTATTATAAATAAAGCTGCTATGAACATAAAAAAAAAAAAAAAAAGAATATTGTCTCTATGGGGACAATCTTCAAAGTGAATTTTGTTAGTTGGGTGTAATGGTTATTCATGGTTGGCAACTTGACTATATCTGAAATTAACTAAAACCAAACTTTCTGGATACACCTGTGAGGAAATTTTTCTTAAAAAAAAATCATTTGAAGTGAGGAGACCTACTTTTAATCTAGATCTTTTTTAGTTAGAAAGATAAATCATTAATCCAGATCTTTTGATGTATAGAGACCCACCTTTCATCTGAGCCACACATTCTGCTCAAAGCCTATATAAAGGAGATGGAGAAAAGAAGCTAATTTTTTTTTTGTCTGCTTGCTCTCAATCTCACTGGCCAATCCATTCCTTCATTGGCATTAAAGCCTACTTCCTCAGGATTCCAGCATACACTGAAGATCAGCTGAGACATTCAGCCTCATAGACTAAACAACTTTTGGATTCTTTGACCTTCTGTTGGTAGACAGCCATTGTTGGACTAGATGTACTATAGCCTGTAAGTCACTCTAATTAATCACACACACACACACACACACACACACACACATTCTGTAAGTTCTGCTCCTCTAGAGTACCCCAACTGATACATTGGGCCAAAATTCTTGACTTTCAATTGATTAGAGATTTCAACCAGACCCCGGAATAAGGGGCTTCTTTCTTTCTTTCTATGTCCACTTAATGTTCTCTGTCTTACTTCCTTTTTATCAAGGTTTCTAATCTGTTGACTATAACATTTCACTTAACTTTCCTCATTATCCAACACACTTCCTCATGTCTTTCTCCCTTCTTTTGAATTAAATTTCCTAGTCTACTATTATAATCACTTCCTTGAAATTGCTTGCAACTCTATTGTCTACTTCTGTTTTTTCCCCCCACAAACAGCAAAATGCACTGAAGTAAAGCACTACAGCTGGGTTGGTTTATCTTGCTTTATATCGTAAGCCTACTCTGTTTGCTTTTTCACAGTAAGGCTTAGTTACACAATAGAACTATCAGAAGAGATTTAAAAATCTTGACACTGTTCAGACAACCACTTATTAGTCAGTTTACTCACCTTACAACATAGTACCATGTGGAATCCAATCTGGAATCCAGGCAGGTTCCCTGTACTCATTCCATTCACCAGTTTATCAGCAACCCTATCAACTGTATAACAATAGCACCATGTGAAGTTTGACCCAAAACTATAGGTAGGAGACCACCATAGCTAGTCCACTACACTACCTACAAAGATACCCTGGGACCACAGTGTTTTGTGTCCCTGATCCCAGATAGGGATTTGGACACTACTCCAACCACCTCTACATGAGGTGGGTATAGAATCTTGTGTCCCATTCTTACAAAACACTGCTCACTCCCACTGTAACCCCACCTGTAACACCTGCTACACAAAGACCTCCTGCAGAACCTGGTTAGCACTCCACAAACTTCTGAGAGTTTGCAATGAGAAACTTCCAAAACCTAAAGAAGATTTACTCCCAGGCTCAGAAGTTGTGTCTATCCTTAATTGAGACTACTTCTGATATTCCATTTGTACATCAACATAGAATGGCTCAAAACTGAACACCAAGGATCATTCATTTGGCCCATAACTTGATCAGCTGGGATAATAGCAAACAAAAATCCAAATACCCACTAAACAAAGGCATGACCAGATAGATATTCATTCACATTAAGAAACAATAACCTAACTCCACATGCCCATGTCTCATCAAAAAAACATAAACAACACAAATAACCAAGACAATGTATCTTCTCTAGAAATTAGCACCCCATTCATAGCAAATTTCCGGAGAAAAAAAGCTACTTAGGAAATGCACAAGATAATGATGCCAAATGTCAATTGTAAATACATTCAAGGAACTTAGATTGTATGAGCACATACCTGAATGAGGAATGTGAAAAAATAAACCATTGAAGGAAATAAAGAAAATTGTAGAGAAATTTTAATGCAGTAGTATAGCTGCTCTGGCAAGGGATCATATCCAAAGGTATGATTCCACTAAAATGCAGACATGCCACATAGAGATTAAAGAATCTCTATGGCTGGAGTTCCAACATGCCTTTAGTACACACCTTCAATCCCAAATAATGATATCTAATTGAAGGGCAGACAAAGTGACAAATCAGAGAAAGATTTGACAGAATGAGTAAGGATACACTTAACTCTCACAAGGACAGCAAAGAGAGGCTACTTAAAGAGCAGTAAGAGAGAAAGACTTCAGTTCAGTTCAGAACAGTTCATTTTGATTGATTGCAGTTGAGTTCAGGGCAGCAAAGAGCAGTTGAGTTCAGAGCAGTTCATTTCATTTCATGGAGTTCAGAGGCAGTCTTTCCAAGCAGAGCAATTCAGTCAGAAGCTGAGAGAAGCCAAATCGAGTCAATCAGCTTGGAGAGGAGTTTGAGCCAGAACAGCTGAATTGAACCAGCCAGCCAGAGTTCAAAAAGAGATAGAAAGGGTTACTTTACTAAGCAGTAAATCTCCAAGGCTGAAACATTCTAGGCCTAGGTTAGCAGATGGAGGCTGGAAACTGAAGCCTTCAAGGTCTGAGCTTGCAGGAGATTACATTATATGGAGAGGAAAAAGCTTCTAGACTTATGCCTAGGGATAGTTAGAAACAGTCTGGGCTCAGCTCAAGCTATGTATTCATAAAGCTTGAGTACAGCTCTCATCTCATCCATTTATCTATGGAAATAAAAGTGACATTTACATTTACAGAAAACATTTGAAGATATGAAATTTGAGTCTCTGAAGAAAAGCCAAAATCAAATAAAACTTGAAATGATAAACTCAGTAAGGAGCTCACAGGAAAATCTTACCAATAGATTGGATCAAGTGGTACAGAGAGAATATCAGGTCTCAAAGACAACATAGAGAAATGGATCATTTAATCAAAGAAAATGTTAAATATAAAAGCAAAGAAGACAGAAAAAACATCCAAGAATGTAACACACAGAAAATTTGGTTACTGCACAAAAACCCCAGAACTTATGAATTACAGGTGTAGAAGCAAAAACTAAGGTAAATGACAGAAAATATTTTCGACAAAATCATAAAAGAAAATTACCCAAATCTAAGGAAACTCAAGCCTATTAAGATGTAAGAGGCTTACATAACACATATCGAGCCCCAACCCAAAAATTTACATGTAATGTAATAATCGAAATACTAAATGTACAGAACACAGACAGGATACTGAGAACCTGCAAAAGATAACAACCAAGTCACATATAAAGTTAGGCCCATTAGAATAGCACCTGGCTTTTCAATGAAGACTTTGAAAAACAGAAGGATCTGGACTAGTGATCTAAAATTTCTCAAAGACCATAGATGTTAATCCAAACTACTATACTCAATGGAACTATCAGTTGTAATTGAAGGAGAAAAGAAAATTTTCATGAATAAAAGCAGATTTAAGAAATTTATGTCCACAAAGCTAGCTCTATAGAGGATACTAGAAGGGATGCTTAGGAACAAAAAGAAAATCAATAATGCCAAACAGAGTACAAGGAATATATAATCCCAGACCAGTCAACCAAAAGATAGGACAACACCAACCATAACAAAATAACATGAATTAATACACATTGTTCAGTATTAATGGTCTCAATTTCCCCAATAAAAAGACATAGACTAAGTGATTGGGTCAGAAAGCAAGTGAAAGGCCCCGGGAGGGGAGACCTCCACTCAAGCCACAAGAGATCACCCAAATGATTCACAAGACACCAATCTTGATGCAACCAGAAAGAGGTATATTTCAATCAGCACACTGAGGCTGAGAAGCCATAACCCACGCAGGGGCAGAGGAGCTCGACCTCTAGCGAGGGGAGTGTAGGATATTTAAAGGAGAAAACCACTAACCAGAAAGGGAGAGGGGGTCGCTGGAGAGCTCCAGCAGACAATACAACAGAAAGTCCCAACTCATTATTCGGTCTATACAATTCAGCATATGACAGGTGTAACAGGGTTCAAGAAACAGTCACAGTAGGGGAAACATCCTGTTCCTAAGGACTCAACCTTATTCAACCGAATCATCTTGTAGTCAGCCAGGTTTCTGGAACACAAAGCCCCAGAGCTAGCTGACCTGCTCTCCTGGCTCTATTTCACTGCTAGACTTTTAGAAGTGAAATTTCTATTAACCCTTCACAAGATTTTCCTTTTGTTGCCTCCAAAATTATACCTGACCATCAGCAACAGACATCATCTGTCTTCATTACTGTTCTATTGCTGTGACGAGACACCATGACCAAGGCATCCACTTTGGGGCATGCTTACCGTTACAGAGAATTAGTCCATTTTCATCATAGCAGGAAATAGATAGGTATGAAACTAGAACAGTAGCTGAGAACTTTGCATCCTGATCTCCAGGCAGCACATTGTGGTGATACAGGGGTGTTAGGTGTGGTATGGGCTTTTGAAACCTCAAATCTCACACCTAGTGACACACCTTCTCCAAAAAGGCTATACATACTAAACCTTCCCAGACAGTTCCACTAACTGGGGACCAAGTGTTCAACTATATGAGCCTATGGGAGCCATTATTATTCAAACCATCCCACCATCATTTGGCTAAAGAATGTATGAGGAGTGCCTTGCAAGTGTCCAGGCAGAGAAGTAAACCATGAAGAGGTGAGAATGCAAACACTGTTCAGATTGAATTAGTCAACCAGAATCAGACTTGGGGAGTCAGACACTAGCAGTTCATTGTCAGCATATTTAAAACACAGTAAAATTAGAGGACAGGCAGGACGTGCACTGACCCCAGTGCCCACCACATCCTACCCCAGAGACCTAGCTCCCAGACCTCTGCAGGATGGAAGAGAAGCTGAAGAAAGCCAAGATCATCTTTGTGCTGGGCCAGGCTTGGCTCAGGAAAGGGCACCCAGTGCAAGAAGATTGTGCAGAAATATGGCTACATATACCTACTACTAGGGACCTGCTGCAGGCAGGAGTCAACTCTGAATTGGAGAGGGTCAAGGTGCTGGCATCTATCATGGAAAAGGGGTAGCTGGTGCTTCTGGAGACGGTGGTAGACATGCTCTGGGATGCTATGATAGCCAAAGTGGATTCTTCCAATGGCTTACTGATTGATGGCTACCCGAGGGAGGTGAAACAGGGGAAAGAGTTTGGACAGAAGATTGGACAGCACACACTGTTACTATATGTGGACACAGGCCTTGAGACCATGTCCCAACAACTCCTAAAGTGAGGGGAGAGTGGCTGCGTGAACGACAATGAGGAGACTGGAAGAGGCTGGAGACTTATTACAATGCCACAGAACTTGTCATTTCTTTCCATGGTGAGCATGGCATTGTGGGCAAGGTCAATGCCAAAGGTACAGTGAACACTGTCTTCTCCCAAGTCTGTACCTACTTTGATTCCTTGAAGTAATTGGAGCCCTTGGCCAGTTCCCAGACCACCTTGCCCCTTGACCCCAGGCAGCCTGACTGGAGCCCAGCACCTCCACCCTGCCAGGCTGTGCACAGACGCAGGAAGCCACATTATTCTATCCGGTGGACATCTGAGCACTAAAGAAATTGCCAAGGACATTTAGGATTGCTCCCTTTTCTTTGCTTCTAATTGAGGTAATTCATGCTGCAGCAGCTGGAGGATACAGCCAGTCCATTCTTGTCCTTGCCTCAGGCCAGCTGTTTTTTTTTTTTTTTTTTTTTTTTTTTTTTTTTTTTTTTGTCTCACTCCGGCTCTGCGGGGATCCTAGTCCCTTCCTTAGCCAGGCCATGTCAAGCCTAGGTAGGGGCTTCTGGGTTGATAGGCTGCTCCTGGGTGTGGTGTTCTGTTCCCGCCCAGAGCTGCTGCTCTGGTCCACCGGTCAGGGTCTAGCAAGAGAGAGAGAGTGAGGAGGGGCAAGAGACGCGAAGAATGGAGACAAGACAGAGTCTGATCAAGTCTCGTTTACTGAAAGGAAATCCTGGGTATTTATACTCTTTACCACGTGTCTTTCCCTTGTGGACAAGCATAGCTGAAGGCACTATGTCATATGCCTTGTAGCGTGGAGACCACGTGCCTAGCTAGCAGCATGGAGACCATGTGCGCCTAGCAGCTGGGGGCACTAAGTAGCAAAACAAGACATGTGAGAAAAACAAGATGTTTATCAGAGTGTGCTCAGCTGTTGTAGGCTGTTGAAAACAAGTCTCTTGTCAGGGTATATGGCTCGAGATGGCTGTAAAGATGATAGCCGCTTTCTGCTAGAAGTCGGCTCCCAACAGTGTTCACCCTCTGTTCCTCTTAGCCTTGTTGTACAGCTTTGGACCTAAGCTACTGTCTTTCTGGAGTAAGTTTTCTTCTCCTTTTTTTTTTTTTTCATTTTTTTTTTACAGCATCTCATGTGACTTAAACTGATCTCAAACCTGCTATGTAACTAAGGACAACCTTGATATTCCTGCCTCCACTTGTCTGCATGAGTGCTGAAATTACAGGTGTGTACCTCCACCACTCCTGGTTTTTTGGAGTGCTGGGGATCAAGCCCATGACCCTATGTACACTAGGCCACCACTCTCCAAATTGAACTACTTCCCCAGGCTGAGCAGGTTTTCTATACCTAACTGGGGCCTGGGCTGCAATGGGCAAAGGGCCACAGGCACTCCAGCTGGGGCCACATGGCCATTGGGTAGCAAGGAGCTGTGCAATCGGCACACAGCTATGTGGGAAGATGAGGTCAGGGGTGGTCTTCCTGAGGAATGGACTTGAAGACTCTCCCGGTAAGGCCCTGCCAGGCCTTACCACCCTTCGGCTGTTTTCAAAACTTGTTCGGTCATGATATGTCCCGACCCTTATCCTCAGCATTAGGACAAGAACATACTGATTAAGGAGTGTGAGTTTTCATAGACATGGATGTGGGATCAAGCACCAGGCCTGGGACCCAGAGAGGACACCCATGGATCCCCAGAAGAGCTGGCATCTCTCTTCTGCTCTTTATTCTTTGATCTCATTAAACAGGAAGGCACTGTTGGTACTCACCTGTCCTTGGGCCCTATCCCCATCCCGAGTGACTTCCCCTATAAGCCCAGATAGCCTGTATGTAGCTAGCAGCCACGGCTGCCTCCTGGGGTGATGGTGCTCACTCCTTTCTGTTTACTGCCAGTGGGGTCAACTTTCCTTCTGCATTGCCTATTTAAGCTGTCCTTAAAAATAAATAAGTGTATTTTAGTTATTTAAAAAAAAAAACAGTAAAATCTGGGGAAAAGTTTCCAGGCAACGATCCTTCCCATTCCAGGTTTCCAGGCAACATTCCAATTACAGGTGCATAATAATGCTTAAGGTATTGCTATATAGAAACTCCTTTGCAAAGTTCATGTGACCATGAGGGTGGGTTGAATGGTTAAGTTAAAAGGCATAGAATCTAGTGTGGTCTGTGACCGAGATAGCATAGAGGTCAGCAGGCCATGTGGCATCTCACACAAGGATGGCTTCCATTAACTGGAAGCTAAAAGTACACAGGGAAGAGTCTGGGATAAGCATTCTAGGGAGCGTGGGTGAGGTCTGCCTTCCAAATGTTTCCTTTGATGCATAAAGGTCCTTGCCCACATAGAGGACTAAAGAACTAGGAATGTTAAACACACAGGAGCCTCTCCTCAAAGACAGAATTACCCGTTTTCTCCTAGGCTGAGAGTGGATATTGTTAATGACCTGGTAATTGTTTTGCTGTCTGTGCTCCAAGTTAATTAATGAAACCCATCCTTAGGGGAGATGTCACACTGCCTGGTGACCTCTATGCTATCTTGGTTAGAGACCACCCTAGATTCTAGGTACTCATGGTGGGTCCTCACAATTGAACTTAGTTCACCAGGCTTAGCATCAAGTGTCTTTATCTGTTTCACCACCTTGTTAGCCCTAAGTCTAAATTCTCTTGCTATGCCCTTCAAGGGTTTATATGACTAGCTTTTTTCAGATTTGTTTCCTATCAGTCTCCTTTTCCAGCCTTTGGTTCTACTACCTGAGACTTCACAAGACTGTCTAGTTGTTTAAACTTGTGTACATTTTTATTTTCTATGCATGTAATGCTTTCCTTATGCCTTTTACATGGATGACTTGATTTGGGCCTTTAATTTTAAATGTCATATTGCAGCCTTTAATTTTTTCCTTCTCTTTCATACTACTTATCCCTGTTATAGCTGTGTTGTTATTTACTTTATTTACTTGTCTATTGAGTAGCAATAAATACCCAAACTGTGTCTATCATGTTCACTAAAACAGTATCAGTGCTTAGCACCTGGCAGCACAAACTTGAATTCATGAATTTGTAAGCATAAAGAGTAACATATGTGACAATTTTGGGTGAGCTTATAAACGACATAAATCTTTCACTTATATTTCTAGAGGCTGGAGTGCCAAAGATTAAGATGCAGAATATTCAGTGTCTGGTAAGAATCTGCTTTCCGGCTTGCTTGTGTTCTCTCCTCATGAGACACTGGAAGGAATATTTTGGATTGTATTATAAAGGTACATGTCTTTTCACAAATACCCTAATCTTATGATCAAATCAATTTTTAAAGACTTCTACTTCTGGATACCATGAAATTCATCATGGAAATTTCAACATGTAAATTTTGAGAGGATATACATATTCAGACCATAAAAATACCCAATTTAGGATGATATGTTACATTTAGCCATCGTATACTTTGGTATCTTTTAACTTAAAGTGGTACTTATGTCTTCCTTTTTGTCATCAGTAGTATCTATTAGCTTTTCAGGTATCCTATATAACCAAGCTACATTAGGTGGAATTGGGCTGACTTAGGAGACCTGAAAAATTGATTTCAGCTGGAACTTCTAGAATGATGACGTATATTTGAGACTGGAAAAATAAGATATTGTTGTGTGACGCTATGCCTGGGGAGATATGTACAAATATCTGCTCAAGACAGATAAGGAACTGATTGATTATAGATCATAGCAGAGATACTACCAAAGTCCAACTTGGTGAACCAATGAGTTTTAATGGAGTTACTTACAAAGACTTGGATGAGGAGGGTTACTTACAGGAGTAGACAGCTGCCGTCACAAAAAGGCTTATCTCACCATGGGTGACAGTTCACAAAAGTTGGAAGTCTGGGGCACACTGCACAATCTGCAAGCTCCTTAACAAGTTGGATGATGTCCTTTTCCTTTTCAGGTGGCTCAGAGGGTCTGAGCCTCTTCCAAGCAGCTCGGCTGGTTTTGAATTCTTTCAGTCTGCTTGGCTAGTTTGTGTTTCTTCTGCACTGTTTATTATGAGCCTCCCCTAAGCAGTTCAGCTTGTCTGAAAGTAATCCTCAACAATCTTTAATGCTTATATACTCTTGGGGGAGGGAAGGGCCTATTGAATCTAGTTAGTTTCAGGGACTTTGTGAAGATGTTTGTGTTGTTTATGTCCCATCTTAATGAGTTTTCTTGCAGGATGGAGTGTTTTACCTCCCATTAGAACACCCTGCTGTTTCACCTCCTTGTAAGCATCCTTTTCCTAAAATATCCTATTGTTTCAGTTCCCCTTTATATCCTATGTCTTAAGAAGTTTTCCTCAAAGATGGATGGAAAGTTTTAATCTTGAATGAAACTGCTACATAACAAATAAATGGGGATTTTCTTTAAAATTTTTCTGAGGGATAAATGTCATGGAATCAAAAAATGGAACAATGGTGATAGTTGCATAAGGATTCATTAAATTGTTTGCTTTAATGCCTGTTCAAAGTCCACATAAAAATGTGTCTAAGAAATCTGGCAAAAGCTATAGACAACCTCCCCTTAAATTTCACCTGGCCTTACCAGTCTTGTGCCCTAAAATTAGGGTCATATTTCTGTTTACACACAAATTAAAAAAAAAAAATTAAAAATTATTAGTTCTTTGATAACTTCATGAAATATATTTTGACCACATTCACTCCCTTCTAGACTCCTACTAGAGCCTTCCTCCCACCCATTCATCTACTCAAATCTGTGCTGCACATATGTTCTTGGAGTTGTGGCCTTTCACTGGCATATGGCCAACTAATTAGGGCATATACTCTTAAAGAAAATGGACCCCCCTCGTTCTTCAACTATGGTAGAACTTCAAGCTAATTGGGATTTAGATTGGCTTGAGGTTGCATGTGGCTTGTGCTTACTGTTACAATCTCTGTGAGTCCGTATGTGCAGCTACCTTGTTGTATCAACAGGGCACTGTAGTCATCTACAGACTCTGGTTCTTACAGTATTCCTTCCCTCTCTTCTGCAATATCTCTGACCCTTTGAAGAAGGGAATGTTATACAGATATCTCATCTTGGACTAATATTCTACAGTATCTTTGCACCTTGGCCCATTGCTGCTCTCTGTGTTAATTATCATCTACTACAAATACCAACCTTTCTGAAGGGGGCTGAGAGATACATTAATGATAATTTATTTGTAGCGGATTACTACTATGTCTATTTAGCAAAATAACAGGAAGAGGTTCTTCTCTAGGACCTATGACATATTTAACCACAGGTTCTTGGATCTGCAATGGTGTCAGGTACATTGTTCATCTTGTGGACTAGGAATGAAACACAATTAGAAACTGGTTGGTTAACCGCCCCAAACAGGGAGTAACTGGGACCCACTAGGACCTAGGAATTCACTCCTGGCCCAAAGCACTGGTTCCTTCCGGTCTGGGCCTTAGCACTGAGCAGATCCCGGGCAGCAGCTCTGCACCCAATCTCACAAATCCCAGAGGAAGAGGGCCTCCCAGGAACTCTAACCTGGGCAGTATCTTAGGTAAGGAGACAGCAACACCAGCCCCAAACAAGGAGTAACTGGGACCCACTAGGACCCAGGAATTCACTCCTGGCCCGGACCACTCGTTCCTTCTGGTCTGGGGCGGAGCACTGAACAGATCTTGGGCCCCAGCTCTAAACCAAGTAGTAACACCCACCCCACACAGTTCTGAAACAACCAAGATAATAGGAAAGACAGGTTCCAGTCAGAGACAGGGCAGGCAGCACTAAGGAGATCCAGATGGAGAAAGGCAAGCACAAGAACATAAGCATCAGCAACCCAGGGTACTTGGCATCATTAGAACCTAGTTCTCCCACACTGGAATGTCCTGAATTCCCCATATCACTAGGAAAGCAAGATTCAGATTTAAAATCACTTCTAATGATGATGATAGAGGACTTTAAGAAGGACATAAATAATACTCTCAAAGAATTTGAGGAGAACACAGGTAAACAGGTAGAAGCCCTTAAAGAGGAAATACAAAAATCCTTTAAAGAATTACAAGAGAACACAACCCAACAGGTGAAGGAATTGAAAACCATCTAGGACATAAAAATGGAAGTAGAAATAATAAAGAAATTACAAAGGGAGACTGCCCTGGAGATAGAAAACCTAGGGAAAAAAATCAGGAGTCATAGATGCAAGCATCGCCAACAGAATACAAGAGATAGAAGAGAGAATCTTAGGTGCAGAAGATACCATAGAAAATATGACACAACTGTCAAAGAAAATGCAAAAAGCAAAAAAGTTCTTAACCCAAAACATTCAGGAAATCCAGGGCACAATGAGAAGACCAAACCTAAGGAGAATAGGTTTAGAAGAGAGTGAAGATTCCCAACTTAAAGTGCCAATAAATATCTTCAATAAAATTATAGAAGAAAACTTCCCTAACCTAAAGAACAAGAAGCCCATAAACATACAAAGAAGCTTACAGAATGCCAAATAGACTAGACCAGAAAGGGAATACCTCCCGTCACATAATAATCAAAACACCAAATGCACAGAAACTGGTTGGTTGCTCCCATGTTTGTATCATTACTGTACCACAAGGTTTAAAGTTGGGTGAGACTGATGATTACTTTTCTCTTCTAGTAGCATTCATAGCACCTTCTAGTATTATAAAAGCTAGCCAGTGGGATGAAGCATTCAGGTCAGTAGCAGCTTGATAGTTCAATGATCTGTGACCTTTTATGGTGCTTTTAGCAATTGAGTTTTACTGTCATATTTTGTATAGTAACCAAGGGCTTTCTATTGGTAAGAATGGGGTATTTAAATTATACACGATCACTTTATTAGAGTTAATTTGTGGCTTTAAATGTAACTATTTTATAAAATCGGGTGGCCCTCTGTTTGTTTAGGATTATAATGTATTATTGAACTTTTATTTTAATGAATATGAAGTAGTTCCCTTTAAAAAAAATCTCTTCTGACTAGCTTTTCTTTGAAATCAATTTTTTTCAGTTATTAGAATAACTATAATTATTTGTTTCTAAGTTCCACTTGCTTGGAATACTTTTTAAAACATCTTTCTACTCTAAAGCAGTGTGATAGGATTCATGGTGAGGCCTATTTCTTGGAGGCAGAATAAACCATGGATTTTGTTTTCTAATAACTCTGTTATTTATAGTCTTTTTGTTAAGGAAATTAAGACATTAATATTGTTATAGTAAAAAATGTGTATTTTTTTATGTTATTTAAAGTCTTGGGAGGGTGTTTTCTTGTATCTCTTTTGATTACCTGCTCTAGTACTGTTGATTGTGTGTGTGTGTGTGTGTGTGTGTGTGTATGTGTGTGTGTGTGTGTTTGCGTGCGCTATTTGTAGTGTATACTCTTCTCTTTCTATTGAATTATTCCTTTGTAGAGCTGGCTTAGTAGTCATAAAGTCCTTTAATCCATTTTATCATATTATTTCTCTATCAAGTTTGATAGACAATTTTGTTGGGTAGAATAATGTGTCCTGACAATTGTAGCATTTCCAGAGTTGAGAGGTATCTTTCCAGGCTAGTCTGAATCCAAAGGTTTCTATTGAGGAATCTGGTATTATTGTAATAGACCTATCTTTGTAAATGATTTACCCTTTTTCTCTTGCAACTTTTAATAACCTTACTTTATTCTCTGTTTTTAATGTTTTATCTATAATATATAGTGGAGAAATTTTTTCTGGTCTTGTCTATTTCATGCGCTGTAAATTTTGTATCCTGGAATATGTTGGCATTCTCTAGGTTTGGTAAATTTTGTTATATGTTTTCACTGGATATATTCTTTGTGCTTTTGCTATGGTTTTCTATGCCTTTTTATAGATCATAATTTAAATATTAGGTCTTTTTATGATATTCCCCATCCCCATTATTCTATGTTTTGTATATAGTTTTAAAAAACATTCTTTCTGATCTTTACTGAGTGATCCAATTCCTCTACTTTGTTTTCCATCACTGACTTTCTGTTTCTATATGATCCATTCTGTTGATTAGGTTTTTCACTGAGGTTTTTGATTGATATATTGAGCATTTCATTTCCAGAGTCATTTCAGTTTAGATTTTCTTTTTTAAAAAGTTATATTTCTTTATATATATATATATATATATATATATATATATATATATATTTCTTTTTCTTGACTTAGATTGACCTCCTTTTAAAATTTTATTTCTTATTGTCTTTTTGAGTTGGTTGATCATAGTTATAAACATTCTTTTCAATTACTAGAGAATTCTTCCTGGCTATTTTTAACAGAAGGTATTAAAATAGAGTTTGTATTTTTTGGAGGAAACAAATTATTTGTGTTGTTTTTATTTCTCCATTGGGATTTGTACTTCTGGAGTTTGTTAGTTGAGTTTTTGTTAATTTCTTTCTTTTTTTCGTTCATGTTACCTTTCTTCTTTCAGCAGAGGTGTTTACAATAAACATAAGGGAACTAATTCATGGCAAGGTTAGGATATAATTTTCCTGTTTGTCTTGTACTAGGGGCTATGGCTTTGATATTAGGCCTTCTACTTGTTATCTACAGTCTAGTGGTTTCATCAGCACTTGGGATAAGGTTTTTCTGACAGTATGGACTGGTCCTGGGTCTCAGAGCCAAATAGAATAATGGGGATGGAGGCACAGAGAGGCAGATGACTGGGCTCTGGGAAGATTGAAAGGAGGGTGGCCTGGGTCTTTGCACTATATATGCTGGTTGGAGAGTTCCTTGTGAGGAGCAAATTGAGAACTTTCAGGTCCCAAAGGGAGGAAGAGGGGCTAGGAGAAGGTCACAGTACCTTATCAGTTATGGGGTGACCAGAATGGGGGAAGTTTGTCCTGGAATGTGCAGGTTTTACTTGTGTCTCTCTGTATCATGGGGGTAGGCTAAAGGGTGTCTATTGTGGAGGGTATGGGATCTAGTGAGCCCCAAAGGAAAGTCAGGTTCCCTGGCAAGCAGCTGGGTGACTGTATCGAGGAGTGAAGGTAGCTCACTATATTTGCATGTCCTATGGGTGAGCTGGATCGTCCATGGTGGGGAGGGATATAGGATTTTACCAAGGGAGAGAGGAAGGCCAGAAGGAAGTCTCAAAATGTTTTCTTTTTGGTTGTGAGCCTAACTTTTAATGGCTGAGCCATCTCTCTAGCACAAAATGTTGGTTTATAAATAGAGCACAGGTTGCAGTATAGTTATTAACTTCATGTCATTAATACCAGTGTTATAATAATTCAGCAGTTTTGTACTCATTTGTTTGTTTCTTTTATTTTTTTTTTATTAAACTTGATCTTATGTAGCTCTAGCTGGATTATGGCTATATAGATTGGGTTGACTTCGAAGTTGTGGCAATTCTTCTGCCTTGTCTTCCCAAGTGCTGGGAATAGAGGTATGTACTACCAGGTTTAGGTAGCATTGTACTTGCAGTTTTACCATTTTCTCTCATGCTGTACTGTTGGGCTTCGAGTCTATATCACCAGTGGGGTGCCCGATCACAGCTGCCAAGCTGCTCAGGGAGACAGAATGTAATCTAAGGATTTCTGGCGCAACTGGAACAAAAGGTTCCATGGGGTTTGGGTCTATCCTGAGCAGCCAAAATGTTACAGCTCTATGAAGGGGAAGCCTGTGCAGGGCAGATAGACACAGTCTTTCCTGCTACCATAGAGCCTATGCTAGTAGCAGTAGTAGTGGGAAGCTGATGCAGGCAGAAAGAAGTCTTAGTCAGAGCCACTAAGCAAGAAGTGGAGAGTGGCGACAACAACAATGGGAATAGTAGTGGGTAAGGGGCACAGGCCCAGCTGGCAGATCCGAGGTCAGCAATGAATGCTTCAGGGGAGAAAACTCTCCTCGGAGTGTTACAGCTCAATAAAACAGTCATCCTCAGACAATTCTTGGTGAAACAACTCATATACTTTATTTCATGTGGATAAGGACCTTATAAACATTTTGGGAATATGGTGCGATTCAGGGTAAATGCTTCCAATTGGTTCAATCTGAGATGTTACAGATGCTCTGTTTGCATGGGAAGGACTTCAGGTGTTGTCCCTTATGTGACTGATTGTAATGGCCCTCTCAATGTGGTTACATGTTCCAGGACAGGTAGAGTGTAGCAGGGAGCTGGTTCCATGCCTATTGTTCTCAATTCTGAGATTCCCTGGGGTTTTGAACTTGCTTCAACCTTACCAGTTCTCTGACTGATGGCACTGTCTGCTTGCACACTATATGTAGTATTTTGAATATGCTTGGCTCAGGGAGTGGCACTATTTGGAGGTGTGGCTTTGTTGGAGGAAGTGTGTCATTGTGGGTGTGGCCTTAAGACCCTCCTCCTAACCATGTGGAAGTCACTCATCTCCTAGTGGCCTGCAGATGAAGATATAAAATCCTCAGCTCCTTCCCCACTATGCCTGCCTGGATGCTGCCCTGTTCCCGCCTTAGTGATAATGAGCTGAACCTCTGAACCTGTAAGCCAGCCCCAATTAAATGTTGTCCTTACAAGATTTGCCTTGGTTATAGTGTCTGCTCACAGCAGTAAAACCTAACTAAGACACTGTACTTCATGTACTGTCCAGAGTCACGGATTTGAGGTGTTCCACCTCACCCCAACTCCATTCAGCCACTAGCTTACTTTATGAAATTGGGAGTTCTTTTCATTCTGTGGGGCTATATTTTGTCATCAATAAAATTAAAACATTACCTAGATAATCTAAAATCTTTTGTTAATTCTGATGTCTGTGGATCACCAATTGCTTAGAATTATTAAATTCCAAAATAAAGGAACACGGAAAATTGAATATTTTGTTCAGGCTACTCATCACCAGTAAATTTAGTGCTTATTGCGTGCTTTGAAAGCTACAACCATAGCCACAGCAAGTAGAGATAAGCTTGACTTGTTACCTTAGTCCCCAGAAACTTATCTTTGTGGTTTCTGAATTATTATGGATGCAAATAAAGAGAATGAATTAGATTGGATACCACATAAGTCTACCTTTCTTTTATGCTGCTCATGTACAAAAGGAAGACAGCAGCATTTGGGGTGTGTGTGTGTGAGAGAGAGAGACAGACAGACAGACAGAGACAGAGAGATAGACACAGAGACAGACACAGAGAGACAGAAGAAGGAGGAGGAGGAAGATGAGGAGAAGGAAGTGGGGGAGTGGCAGAACAAGAGCTAAATAGGCTTCAAGGAGATCACAGATGTTCAAGAGAACACAGACTTCCACAGTCCTGCCCAGAGTGCTTATTAGTTTCCTAGCCCATGTGTTATTTTTCCTTGGGCAACTTCACCAAATCTTCATAACAAACCTTGTTGGCTCTATTCATAAAAAAACTGCCTAGGCACAAGGTATGAAATTACCTGCACAAGTAAATGTTAGTTGAATTCAAACTTCAGCAGGCATTCCTCTCAGAATAAAAATGTGGCCTGATGCATTAATTGGTAACAGTGTCCCATCACAATGTTAGTAGGTTGGATATGTCTTTAAGGCTTATGGCCTTACTAGTTCATTTTACTGTCTCTAACTGGTCCCAAAGTTTTGGGTAAACGAGGTACTTTAAATATCCTGTAGTAAATGACACCTAATAGTTTCTCTTAAATCAAAAACCAAAAAAAAAAAAAAGCAAAAAAAATTTCTCTTAGATCAACATGCAGTCTTTGCAAGACTAGAGACTCTTCTCCTGAAGGGTACTTTTCTTAGACTTTCTTCTTCCATTTCTTCTTCCCTTTCTTCTTTCTTTTTTCCTCCTCCTCCCTCTTCCTCCTCCTTCTTGTTTATACTTTGTGTCTCCAATAAGACATACATGTGTTAGATTGTTGAACAAGAGGAAGGGAGAAGAAGCTCTGGCATTTCTTGCATCACCTGCTTCTGTGGAATGAATGTCTTCCAGGGTAGCTGTGTTCTCTCATGGATCCAGCTTCAGTGAAACTCTTTAAATCACATCACCTTCTTCTTCTTTTTTTTTTTTTTTTTTTTTTTTTTGGTTTTTCGAGACAGGGTTTCTCTGTGTATCTTTGGCTGTCCTGGAACTCACTCTGTAGACCAGGCTGGCCTCGAACTCAGAAATCTGCCTGCCTCTGCCTCCCAAGTGCTGGGATTAAAGACGTGCGCCACCACTGCCCGGCACCTTCTTCTTTACCATGCTTTTAGGTACCTGTTTCTGTGTTAAGGCAAAATTGCTTTCTATCACCCATTTATGCTTAGAAATGCTAGCAGCTTTCTATGATTATCACACACTGTGTCGTCTTACCATCCCTTGTTTGGCTTCTTAGCTCTGCAGCTGTAATGTGTTCCTTGTATTAAATGTGCTTGCTTTAAAAGACTAGGGTAGTTTCCAATTTTTTTCTTTTCTTTTTTCTTTTTTCTTTCTTTTTTTTTTTTTTTTGTCTTGATCGGCATTTTTATTTTTTCAAATGAAACAGAACACAACAGAATAGACTAAGAAAATATGACAATGTGCCACATATCACAAGAGCAAATACCGTCTAGTGGGGCTTTCATTTCAGTTAAATATGTAGATCCATTTGTGTGTCATGATATAAATATTGGCTACAGTTGCCTTAAAAAACTAATGTTCCAAAGCCAGGCAGTGGTGGCGCAGGCCTTTAATCCCAGCACTTGGGAGGCAGAGGCAGGTGGATTTCTGAGTTCGAGGCCAGCCTGGTCTACAGAGTGAGTGCCAGGACAGCCAGGGCTACACAGAGAAACCCTATCTTGAAAAAAACAAAAACAAAATAAAACAAAAAAACCCCAAAACCTAATGTTCCAGACCAGGGACACAACCATGTAGGAAATGGGAAATGTGGGAAGGTCAGGAGGACCAGAGACGGGTGGAGATGGAGATGATGAGTTTTAATGCCCCAGGCAACACCCACAGTCACATCTGGCTCCTCAGACAACTTGATCTTTGAGTCTGGACTTTTGTACAGAGTCAAGCAATGAGCAGAAGCCCACGACTCCGTGGGCAACATTACTGCAAAATGCTAGAGAGGAAGACAAAGTGATTACATCTCATGCCAAGGTACTTTTTATTCTTACATAACTTTGATCTGCTCTGGGTTCCAAAAGGCTCTAACCCCAAGTCCCCCAGGTTCATTTCAACAAATGTCTTCTCATGTGGGGCCAGCTAAACAGCAGGTGACTCCCCATGGTCATCTCTAATAAAGGACATGTACAACTAGGTTTGCGCAGGCAGGAAAAGTTGTGACAAGAACTGCTTTGGTGGTGTGAACTACGCAGTGTTTCTTTACTGGATTTTGGTGATGGCTTCATGAATGGAGGTAGTGACGTAATCTAGGTTCTTGCTGGTCAAGCCACACATGTTGATTCGACCGCTCGGCAGCAGATAGATGTGCTTCTCATCGACCATATACTCTACCTGCTTGGGGTTTAATCCAGTGAAGCTGAACATTCCAGTCTGCTCAGTGATGTGAGACCAAGTCCCGGGAGTCTTGAGAGCTTCTAATCGTGCCCTGAATTCAGATCTCATGGTCAGAATCCGGCCAGCCATTATCTTCACATCAATTTTCCATTCCTTAAAGAGCTCTGGGTCAGAGAGGGTGGTGGCCACGATCCGAGCTCCCTGGGCTGGGGGATTGGACCACGCGATTCGTACAATCTTCTCCATCTGGGAAAGGACCCGCAAGACGCTGTCAGATTCTTTTCCGACCACGGTCAGATTACCCACTCTCTCATTGTAGAGCCCGAAGTTCTTGGAGAAGGACTGGGCACAGAAGAACTCGAAGCCTTCAGACACAAAATAGCGAATAGCCCACGCATCTTTCTCTAAGTCTCCAGATGCAAAGCCCTGATAGGCTGAGTCAAAGAAGGGGAACAGAAAACGGCGCTTCATGACAGCAGCGATCTGCTTCCACTCCTCTGGAGTCGGGTCGGTTCCGGTTGGGTTGTGTGCACAGGCATGGAGGACAAAGATGGAGAACTCGGGAGCATTCTCCAGATCATTCAGGAAACCCTGGAGGTTAAGTCCTCTCTTCTCTGCATCCCAGTAGCTGTAGGAGCGAATGTCTTTAAAACCAGCGGCAGAAAACACAGCATTATGGTTCTCCCAGGTTGGTGATGATATATAGATTGGTGTATTCTTGTTATTTGTGCCATTGTACCATCGCCCTAAGAAGTCAGCTCCAATTCGAAGTGCGCCTGTCCCTCCCAAAGACTGCACACCTCCAACCCGATTCTCCTCAATAGCTGGGCTGTCGTCCCCAAGTACTAGGCGAGAAGCACATCTCCTGAACTCTGCCAGGCCTAAGACGGGCAGGTACTCGTGGTTGAGGCTATTATCCTTAGCAATCTTCTGTACGACCTTCCTCACTACTGGTAAAACCCAGGGCCGAGAGTCATCTGCGCGGTATGTTACCACGCTGAGGTTAACCTTGCGGGGATCTGGGTCATCCCGGAAGTCTGCAGTGAGCTTAAAGACCAGAACCGGCTGGGCTTGCGGAATCTGGGCAAGGATTGATGGAGGCGCCATCGAAAGGGAATCTGCTGACACCTTGAGCACAAGCCAGGAGCTGCTCTGTGCGGTGTGGTGCCGGTGACTGGAGGAGACTCTCCTCCAATTTCTTGATATAGACACTTTATATTACTCCAGTGTTACATCACATAAGTGGAATTCTGTCCTTCAGTGCACGTCACAATGTATATCTTTGTTAACTTATCATTGGCATCTTCTCTATTTCAAGTAGATATTAACTTCTATGTGCAATATTGTCATGAGTATCTTTTATAATATTTGACACATATTTTATAATGCTATATTATTGAATTAATACATACATGAAAAAAATTAAGCTTTGGGCTAGTGAGATGCCTAGGTGTGCAAAAGAGATTTTTGTACAAGCCTGACAATCTGAGGGGGATTCCTGGAAAACATGGTAAAAAGGAGAAGCTTACTCCTGGAAGTTGTAAGTCTGGCCTCCACAGCAGCATGCTGTGGTATGCATGTGCGAGCACTCACACACATCACATACACACACACACCACACACACACACTGATAATAACAATAAAATAAAAATTAAAAATTAAATTATACACCTTATGTTGTGCTAGTCAGTGTGATAGAAAATGCCAAGGTGAATTTATTGTTTACTGCTTTCAAAAAAGTAAAAACAACAAAACCCTATAATTCCATTTAAATGAATATATATATATATATATATATATATATATATATATATATATATAATAGCACATTTATTTGCTAGGGTTGCCATAACTGAAAAACTATAGATTGAGTCCCTTATCAGAATTTAATTTTCTCATAATCTTAGAAGTACACACAATTTTATCTGTAATAACCAAGAAATAAAGATGATCCCTCTCAACTGACAATGTTAAGTGGGGTGAAACAGGACTTAGGTCTGGTGTTGTTCCTGGTCAGCTTCCTACAGGTAGCATACTCATTTGCAGCTTTTACAGAATCATGATAATTTCAATGAGCTGGCAGACAAGCTAACTGGCAGGGAAGGCATATTCAAGACACTTAGCACAAATGAAAACCCAGGGTGAGAATATGAGGACATTGTAGAATCACTGATGAAGGGATTGCCAGACTTGGGAGGAAGTTGATCCTTATCCAGGCCAAACCCCCATTTAATTCAAGAGTCCCAGGCAAAGGACAATTGAGCTTCTATTTGTATGCCTCCAATGCCTGGGATCACATCAAACCTTTAGGCTTAGGCCAACTGTGTCTGGCCCAAATATTGACTTGGATAAAACGGACCGTTTACTAAGAAGAAGTTAAAAAAAAAGTCTATGTGTATAACATGCACGTAGCACAGTCCTCCAGGAACTTCTTTCTGATAGCACACTTTAATTCTTTCTTGCTGAAGCTGTAACCTGTTTCTGCAATTCTAGTACTGTCCAATTTATCCAGCAAGTCAGGGGCCCTGGATTCTTATTCTTCTGTGTTACTTTGGGCAGAGGTGTCTTTCAATCTTCAGTGTTCATGCATGTAACAGAGGGGGTTACAATTAAAACTCCATTTTGTTTGGCTCATAGAGTTTATTTTAAAATTCATAAAGAATAATAATGGGTGTGATTAGAGCTGACAACCTCAACTCTTAGCAGGTGCAGAAGGGCAGCCCAGAGCTGGTAGCTTGAAAAATGGTCAGTTTCTGTTGATAAGAATTGTTTCCTTATTCTCAGCCAAATAAGCAAGTGGCAAATTCATCCAACATTTAGACTAACTTCCATATTCCTGAAGATAAAAGGAAAACAACTGGAATGGGAAGTGTTAGGGGAGGATAGAACGAGAGAGAAAGAGAGAGAAGAGAGGAGTAGAGAGAGAAAGAGAGAGAGAGAGAACATATGAGCAAAAAGAAGTTTGGAAAGCTGCTGCAGAGGATAAAGTGAGAGCTTTAATTTTATACAGGTCCTTTCCCCATTTTCAAACCTCCTTTTATTTACTGTAACAATGGGGATAAAATGCTTGCTTTTTCACGGTTATTCTGAGAAGTGAAAGTAATGCAGATGAAAGCGCAAGAGATTAGACACTAAGAGAGGGCACCAGAAATGATAGAGGGAGGATTTGGGATGGAGGCATGGGAATTCACTGGCATGGTATTCAGTGGGCTAGGATCTTAATATTCGAGACTGTCCCAACACCCTTTTGCAACTTTTGGAGAAGACTTTCCGCCTGAGTCAAACACAAATTGGGGAAGCCCCACAATAAAGAGCATATAAATCGAGAGCAGCAGGGCCAGGCTGGGTGGCAGCTGCCTTACCCTTGGCGGAGGTTATTTCCCCTATATTCTCGCCTGCATCCAACCCCTCAATTTGCAAGCCTTGGAAGAAGACAAAGGCAGCTCACTGGGACCCCCCCTCCCCCGGTTGCGTGTTTCCTTCCTGTCAAGCCCCCTGGGACAACTGCAGGCTGGAGAAGCACAGCCCGCACGCCGGCAAGAAACAACCAAACTGAAGGCTAGGTCAGGCTGAGGGGATTCGGCCGTAGAGCCGTGGAGGAGGGGAGGCGGAGGGGGCGCTGGGGCTCTCGCTTCTTCCAGCCCAGCCCCTCCTCCCAGTCAGCCCCGCGACAACCCGCACCAGCCACCCGGCCTCACAGAAGCTGGACTTCGTGGACACCATGCAGTGGATAGAGGCGGATCGGGAATGGTGAGTGCATGTAGCTCTAGTTTTCTCTGCATGAGCCTAATCCTTCAACCCAACCTCCAATCCTTCGAATTAACCTCCACACCAGGAGCCCCCATATCTCTGCCCACCGCCCTCGCCACTGTCCTTCAGCCACCAGTGAGCTTCCTGTAGCCATTTTAGGAGACTTTGCTTGCCTGCCAGACCAGTAAAGACCCCTCCCATCCCCCTAGGCATCTCTGCCACCCTCCGAGACTGGGTAGGCTCAAGCTGGGGTCTAGATGAAGTGTCCAGGAACATCCCAGGGGTTACCTGGGATGTCAAAGAGGCAAGGGTTTGACATAGGGGCTCTCTGTAAGCACTAAAGCTCCCAGGATGCAAGCAGGCTGGCAAGGGGTTGAGGGAACAGCCACAAAGACTAGGATTGTAAAGAGCCTTATAGGAGAGCTGCATGACCTCCTTAAGTAGGATGTGTGTATCTGACACCCCTAGCCAGCTCTAGGGACCAGAGCCACCCAGGGGGAAGCAATCTGGGAAAGCCCTGCAAAGCTCTCCTTTGCCTAGGATGGTCTCACCTGTCCACATTTAGGGCTTTGTCAAGGAGAGATGGCTACAGAAACCCTCATTCTCTAAATGGGAATTCAACTAGCAGACTCCTACCAATGCAAAAGGAGTGTGTGCTTTTGTTTGTATGTGAGTGTGTGTTTAATATCATTTTCAGTTCATTTTATGCCCTAGTGATCCCTTTTATACCTGGAGACCTTGAAATGACTTCCCTTTGCAGAGAGGAAGTAGTGGCTGAATCTTGATGCTTCTCTGAATCAGCCAGGGACAGTCCCAAAACCTGTTAGGGGTACTGAGGAGTGAAGGCCACAATGACTGTATTCACTACTGACAAGGGTATTGAGGGCAGTTAGTTGGGTTGGTCAGCAGGCCCCTGATGCCAATGTCAGCACATACTTCTGCACTGCCACCCAAAAATCTGCAAACAAAAGGAAAAGAGCCTGAAGCAATTGGGCAAAAATTGATATTTAACTGGTCTTTTGTTTTCCCATTTCGAAAAGGAAAGAGAGAATGTGGTGTAGGTTAGGAATATATTCAGAGGGAAATCCCCTTTTCCCTTCCTCAGGATTTTCTCAGGCTCTCCATTTCTTAGTCTTAAAGGCATCTAGTTTATAGCATTAAATACAAGGGCTTACCTAGTTTTTCCCCTTTCCCAGAACTCTCTCCTACCCGAGGACCCACAAGGCTAAATCAAATGTTTGTAGAACCATTAAAAGTTAGAGCATGTAAAGATATTAGAGTTCTTGGACTCCAGCCAGCACACCAGAGGACACAGAGAATGGACAGATTTGCTCAAGGCCACACAGCTCTTTGTAGGTAAATTTGAGTCTCCGACTAACTCTCCTTCACTGTCCTTCCTTAGTATTCCATAAATTATCATTTCAGATGGTGCTAAGAAAGGTAGAAAGAAATGAATTGGGAAAGACTTTCAGTAGGAATCAAATGCTATACTATTTGCCTGAAAATCCCAGCTTCAGTCATTTGTGGCAGCTGAGTCTGGGTGAGGAGTTCTCTCTTCTTGCAAATATATCGACATGATGTCAATTTGACTGACAAAACCATGAGAGTTGCAAACAGATAAATTAATAAAGAATTTGAACTTACTCTCAGTTTTTAAGAGAAGCCAATGATATAGCTTGCAAAGACTTTGTAATTAAAGATTGAATTGGTGAAGAAAAAGACTTTAGGGGACCACAAGCAAGTGACTGTTCCGTGATTAAAACAAACAGACAAACAAACAAACAAACTAACAAACTAAAACCCAAGTACCTAGCCACTTGCTAGAATTAGAAGGATAATACACTAATATTCTAGCTGGGGTGGGGTGGGGACAGAAAACCTCTAGTGTACCAACATTTTTCACTGTTGGGAATATGTTGGGTCTCAGATTTCTCATCCCTTAAATGAGATTATTAAATGCCCATCAACATCCCTTGCAGTAAATGTTGGATAGAAGTAACTATAAGCAACTACTCCTAACCTGTCCTAGAGTAATGGTTGATATACCCAGTAACACTCTATTGAAAAACAATTATATCTCCTTTCCCTGCAGGTATCAACCACAGATACTTCTTGGTTAGGAACTCTGTCCAAGTCCCCTTCTCAGTGCTGGATTTTGTCTGGTTTGAACATGTGCAGGCTTTCTTTTTTCCCTTTCCTTCCTTCCTTCCTTCCTTCCTTCCTTCCTTCCTTCCTTTTTTCTTTCTATTTTAACTGTTTTACATTCATTTTTGTAGGTTTATTGGTGAGAGGAAGAACATGGGGAGGGAGTTAGGAGTATCTGAGAGGAGTTGGGGAATGAATTGTTAAAAATGTTTTTGTAATGAAAAACTTTTTAAATAAAAAAGTTAACTAGTAAGAATATGAGGAAGAAAGTTAGGAATTAGATATAGTCACCATTTTGAAATATGGCTCCGTTTATTACACAAACACATTGAAATTTTTTTTTGTACATTTGACCATTGTTAAATTAATTCAAATGTTGCCATGTAACTCATAAAATATTTCTATGGAAATTACTATCTTAATAGATATAGCTGTTTAACTGCGAGTTCACATTGGTTGATAAATTGTTTGAGTATCTTCTTTATATAGTTTCGGCTTGAATGATAGTTGTCAATGAAATGAGAATTATGTCTAGAATGGGAAGAATGTTTCTTCTTAGAGTCACAAGTCTAAGGTTGAGGCCTGACCTTTATACTTTCCTTACTATTCTCAGCCATGAATAGCATACACTTTAGTTTCCTTCTGGGTGTTATTGTAGACATTGAATTACTTTAAAAATGTTAGGCTATCTACTATAATTTGCATGGATGTCGTCCAGAGGAAAAGAGCAGTGAACAAAAACAAATTACAAATCAACTCTTAGGGAGCTCACAATCTAGTGGAGAGTGGGGAATAACAAACTAGTTACACAAAAATATATAATAAGGCAAGACATGTTAAGACTAAGAAAAGTAGAGAACAGAGGTAAGATGGTATGAAATATTAGATCAGTTAAAACCTTTCTATTTAAGGGATATGTAAGTAGAAACATGAAAGAAAGAAGGCACTTAAGGTCCATATGCATGTTTAAAGAAGATACTAGATTTAGGGTCAATCAGACTGCATAAACTAGATCCTGAGCAAACCTGATGCTACAGATGATAGTAAAGAAATGATCATTAATCTTGTTCTTCTTTGCTTCTAGTGACAAGATATTCCCCGTGAAACCAAGTAGAGGATGAGATTCTTCACTGAGATAAGCAGTGCAAAATTGAGCAGCCTTTGGAGAAGGGGTAAGAAGAAAGATGGCAGCAGAGTCTGAGCTTGAGCCTACTGTTGAGTCTGATGTTTGGGCAGTCTGAGTTGTACCTACCAGGAGGGACTTGGTGATCTCCATATTGAACTTAGAGGAGTTTGGAAGCACTGTGACAGTTAAGGTTCTGACAGTAGAAATGATGATTTTTTTTAAGTGTGCATGCAGCCTGGAAAAGTGAGAGGTGGCAAACAGAACTTGAACCTTTTCCTTTTCTAAGTTTTTAACCTAACCTAAGACAGACTCATGTCAGAACGGAAATGATTGAGCAGTCAGGATATAATTATTTTACCAGATGAGAATTGTTATCAAAGGTTTAATACTGAATACATCCTGTGACAGAACTTGCAGGCATATTGTAAAGAGGTGGTAGGTAGTGGGACTATGAATGAAAGTTGATGAATGGGGTCCTTTGTAGCAGTTGGGGAGAAATTATCATGCCTCTTAGACCATTTGTGTGAGATCTGTCTAAAAAGAGTTCAAGAGGACAGCTCACTATTTTAGGCAGCAATATTTGTAACATCACTTGATCCTTATGAGACTAGCCATTCAAGGTGAGATTTCCTAAAGGAGCCATTAGAAGTTAGGGTCTAATTGTTTACCATAAGACATCAAAATCACTGGCTTATCTTCAAGCAGTTAGGATCTGTCTGCTAGAGAGTCGGGAATTTTGTTTTCTTATTTTTTGACCTTTTTGCTACTACTTCCAGAACTGACGTATCAGCAAAGACAAATAATAGACAAGAGAGTGAAGATTTTCTTGTTTCTGGAACGTTTTCAGAACTGTGAAGTAGTGAATTAGTATTTGGTGACCTTGTCGGCATTGCTGATCTGTCAAATAGTTTGTAGTACTATACTGCATAAAATGTTTGAGCAGAATTCTGGAGAGGGAGGAGTTAAATTGATAGGAGCTTGAAGGCAGGACTGACATCACTTGGGAAGTCAATGAGTCCTTGGTGGTGGGAAACAGTGATGTTGGTGTGGGTGGTACCATTTTGGGAGCTTAATGGCCCATGATCTGGATAATACCAATCACAGAGCCAAACAAAAACCAAGGAATGTGCTATAGGAGCTGAGAGTCCAAGTCTTCCCTGTTGAGACATTCCTAGGAGATATTCATCCAGGAGATGTGCAAACATAAGGGAGGACTGTCAGGAGAGATCACAGCAGAAGGGTCATGGCTATTTGGGCAAAGGAATCATATCCAGGTGAGATTTTTGAGTGGCTTAGACTCAGGAAAAGGCAAACAAAAGATTCTTTTGGGTTAAGGGTTGGCTTTAAAGACAGAGGTATATGAGTAAAATGACAGTGAATATGCCCCAGTTTATAGTAAAACTCAAGGTAAGTGATGACTCCGTTCCTAGGAATAGTTGAACAGTGTCTTGTGTAGAAACAGGTCTAATATGAACTCTCCAAATAGAGTAGGATCCTGTAGGATGGCAAAGAAATAAGAAGGGAAAGCTTGCTTATGAAAATGATCAGAACTCAGAAAGGTACAGTGAGTCTTGGCTACTTACTTCCTGGGTCTGGGGATGTCTGTGGAAGGGTTTACTTAGGTTTTCTTCAGCAAAGTAGACAGATCTCCAAGAGCCTCCTACAAATAGGTTGTTTGAGCTTCTTGTGGGTGGAATAGTTTTAAATATGTTTAAGCACAGTGATAGGTCTTGTAGCTTGACTGTAGCTGGAGACATTGGGACTTGATAGGATCCAATCCAAAAAGCTTTAAGTGGCTTTTATTTTGTCAGAGGGTGTTTTAAGGTAGATCCAATCTCCAGGGTTAATGTGAAGAGGTTATTTCTGAGTGGTGGATTCATGTCTTGCAATGTACTTATTTTGGTACTCAGTGACAACCCTGATTGCTTACCTCAGTGATAAAATATTAAGATAAATAATGAGTATCTATTTAAAAAGGAAGGGCTGCCCATAAAGGACTTTGAAGGAGCTGAGGTGAATTATAGAAATTGGGAGCCATGTGGAATCACAAAAGTGTACTTGGGAGAAGAGTGGGCTAGACGATTGAGTGTTGAGCACAAGCTAAGAGAAGAGCTCTTTAAGGGTTAACTTAGCCCCTTTCTGCAGTTTCAGAAGATTGATGGTGCCAAGCTACATAATGCTTAATTTTAATGTGCTCCAGTCACTTCCTGAGGGATACAGAAATGAAAGGCAGACCATTATTAGACTATAGAACCCTGAGAGCTCAAAGTGAGGAATACTGTTTTATGAGAACAGTGGTTACCTTTGAGGTCCTCTCTGTTTTAGTGGGGAATTGCTCGTCTAAATGATGATATCCAAGGGAACTATAGGTATTTTAGTCCTTTTGCATGGGTGTATGTGAAGAACAGCAAGAGATCAAGCAGCCGGGCACTGAGAGGATAACAAAGTTTGTATGTTAATATTCCCAGTGCTACTTTCTTTCACTTAATGTACATACAGAGGAAAAGGTTTAGTGAGATCAGGAAGAACCGCAAGACCATAAGTGTGTAATTTAGATATCCCAGGGCCCATACCATTTCAGGGACCCAGTCTTGATTGACTCTTCCTCTGATCCATTTTGGGCCTCATAAAAAGGTTTAGCTTTATGATCAAACTGGTGGTGAAGCCAGTTCTACAACACTCTGCCCATGATCAAGAAGGTCTTCAGTTGTTGTTTGGTGACAGGATTCCTCATTATGGTATCTGGAAAGGCTCCTTGGACTCAGAGCTAATAATGTCCCAGGAACTAGACCCTTTTTTCTTTTAATAATGTTTTTATTCTTTTGCTAAATTAATACACTATATGTTTTTGGTTGAGACTTTGGTGGCTTTAAAGGAAAAAATTTACATCTATAAAAAGGCTGATTTGAAAGAGTTATGATTGTATTTTGACTGGAAGTAGATTAGTCTTCGTGGTTGTTAATAAACCATCTACATACTAAGGGAGGTTACTCCTAGGAGGAAATTTAAGAGAGACAAGTCTTTGGCTAGGCCTGTCCAAATAAGTAGGGGCTATCTTAAAAGTTCTGAGGTAAGACAGTCCTTTAGTGGAAAGATTCTGCCACTCAAATAGGAAAGCAAATAAGAAATACGAGTATGGGTAGATAAAAATAAAAAAGAAAACTTTTTTTAGTCTAACACTGAGGACAAGGAAGTGCTGGAGCATATCTGTCCCAAGAAAGTATTAAGGTTGTGAACTGTGACCTCTAAGTCCTGGAGCACTCTGAGAATCTGACTGACTTTTTTTTTACTGCTAAGATGTGTGGCATGGAGTCTCTGTAGCCTAGTAAGTAGTAATTTATCAGTGAAAGAATATAAACCTTTTGTGTGTGTGTACCCCAGGCTTTAAAGAATATCAGAGCCTTTGAGAAAAATTGCTAAGAGGCTGTGACGGTTAATCTCAATTAGCAACATGAAATCTAGAATCACCTGGAAGTGATGCCTCTTTGGTCATAACCTGTGGGAGATTATCTTAAGTAAATTGAGGGAGAAAGGCCTGTCCTCTGTGAATGGCACTATTCCCTGGGTTAGGATCTTTAGTGGCACCTAAGAATGGACATACACTTTTAGGTGGAATTTGTTGAGTTATGTAGGTGTCTATTGTAAAGACTATAGGAGGACTTTTGAGGTTCCAGACAGCTTTGGGCCATGAATGAGACAGGAAACTGTTGTGTCACACAACCAGGAAACCTATCACTTCTGGAAACAGGCCTTCCAGGTAACTAGGCCATAAATCAAGAGGACTGCAAATTGGATAGGACCACACCCAGCCCATCTGCTGCCTGGAGACACCGGCAAACTGTGAGCACTGTCACATTCTAACCAGGCCCATATGTTTCATATGTCATGTCCCACATTAAACAGGCGTATTGTTTTCCAGAAGTCTCCATCCGACCATTTACCCAAGAATGCATTAGAACTTTGCAGATTCATGTTTTAAGTTCAAATCACAGGGCACTTAGGGTCATTGAACCTTATTTGGTAATGTAAAAGAACTGTTTCCTACTTCCTTGTGATGCAACACCTTGCCTTTCTGACCTCCTCATAAGTGACCTACAAAGAAAATAGCTTGCTTTGTCATCTCTCTGGCATTGATAAACCTCTTGCCTGAAGGACAATCTGATGCTGCATTTTCTTTTTGTCCTCTCTCTTCCTCCTCTCTGCAACCTAAGAGTGACTTGGTTGCTGCAAGTGCCATGAGAGCCTCTAGAGTCTCAAAGAGATTTAAATGGACCTGAGATTTAGGTATATGTCTACCTATAAGGAGGTAGATAAGACCAGAAAGGAATGAACATGGAGATCTGTGTCTACATGCAGTTTTAAAAGGGTAAAAAAGTGAAGCGCTTGAGACTTAGCATCAGTAAATCATGAGGAGGGCTGGAGACCTGAAGGGTGAACCTCAGAGGGGGTGAATTGGCTGAAAAAAATAGTGTGGTAGCTAAAAAAAAAAAAAAAAAAAATCTTGTTCCTTGCCACATCTAACATTACATAGGTTCTTCCACAGAAATGGAGACTATGGACTTATATAGTCTCAGGGCCTCATCAGTCCTGAAAGGTGGGGGGCTTCATTAGGTTCCTCATAGTTCACAGCACAGTTATGGCTATTTGTACTTTTTAAGGTTTGACTAGAGCCTGAGTTCCTTGGATTTAGGGTGGCTTTCTGTCATTAAGGAGCAAGAAATATTTTCCCCTCCAGTGTGCCCTTAATTTCGCAAATTGGACATGATCCCAGGGAAAGCCTATAGCCTATTACAGAGTAGAGAATTTTGCTTTTTATTTTTGGCCCTTTTATTTCTGACCCCTTTTGTCTCTATATCAAGCAATTTTATCATCTAATTTCAGTACTTCCAGGGTAACACTGTAGGCTTTGCTTTCTGTAGTGCTTGTATTGCATCCAGACCATTTCAGGTATAATGATCAGCTTAGGAGTACTTGTGCCCAAATCTTAGCATAGAGATTAAGCACTCTGTAGTCTGTCGGCCAAATTTAGCCCACAAGTTAAGAATGGATTTTGTATTTTTTAAGTGTTAGGAGAAATCAAACAGGTATATTTGGTGGCATAAGTATATGAAATTATTTGAAACTCAAATTTAAAGGCTTACAACACATTTTGAACCATAGCCATAAGATTCAAGAATAAGCCATAATTTACTTTCTGTGCCTGTTTTAAGCAAAGTTGAGTAGTTATGACAGTGCTCTTATGGCCCATGCTGCCTAAAGTGTTTAGTAGCTGGCCCTTCACAGAAAAAAGAAATTTCAAATTCTTGCCATAAAGCTACATAGTTACTATGGATGTGCCTTAGAAAGATGGAGAAGGGACAGACAGAGGTCTGAATCTCTTTCTTTGACTTATCCCATCATGCCATTTGCTTTATGTGTTGAATCATAGATTAAGATTTTGAGAAAAAAGTTTTTTGTCTATCTTGCATTCTCTGTAGCAACAACAAAACATGCTTAAATATTATTCATTTATAGATTGTGAACTCAGGTTCGGAGAGAAAGGGTGCTTTACTAAGGACCACAAAAGCTATTCAATAACTGAAAAAAATGAATGTTTAAAAATAAGGTCCCAATTGACAGTGCATTATCAGTGAGATAAATTTATTAGGGAGGGAGGGGAGGAGGGAGAGAGAGAGAGAGAGAGAGAAGCTTATCAGTTAAGTATTAGTTTATACTGAAAGCTATCTTAATTACTCTTCACATTAGTCCTCACAAAGTGATTCTGTCTATATATTGTTCATTTGTAACCTAATGCAAAGTTACTGATTAGATACTGACTATATGTTAGGCATTCTTCTGGACTATAGAGATACAGCAGAGAAGGAAAGTGAAATGTATCCTGTCTTCTCACTGTTTATAATTTAGTGCAGTTTGGAAACAAGGATAGATAATTTAAGCATCTATCTCAATGTTAAAGAAATGACAGTATCAGATATCAAATTCTCATCTATCTGATGGCGAATTTCTCCTTTATATACAAGCCACCCACCCATGACCCTTATACCCTTATTTTATTATCTGCCCTCTTCACTTATACAACACATAACAATTCTTCTACCCATCCATCTATGTATATACTGATCTAGTAATATATTGATCAGTTGTAAACTTCTGGATGCTGACAATATAGCATATACAGTCTCCTAGCTTTATCTTAAATCTTGGTGCCAGTGACATAGAGTAATGGATAAGGGCACAGATCCAAGATTCAGGTTCCCTACAATCAACTCTTTCCTTCAGCCCTTTGTTGTTTGCATAGCCTTGGGCGGCTCAAGCCAGTTGATGTCTTTATGTTCATATTTGGGACTATAGTTGTAATACATTCATATTTTACAGTGTAGTTGTAAAGAAAAAAATAAATATACACCTCGAACAGTGGCCTAGCAAAGATGAAAAGCTTCATAATATTTTACATTTCCTTGAGAGTCAAAACTATCTCACTTGGCTCCGAAAATCAGCTTCATATGCAAAGAATCATTGACTAATCATGTTATATTCTTAAGGGTTCTTTCAAGCCATACAAAATGGGGTTCTCTATATGTAGTAATATACAAAGATCTCCAAGGCATATACTTAATTGAAAAGGGGAAAAGTTCAAAATTGGTATGTCAATATCTATATTTAATAACAACTTAATATATTCTCTTTCTAGGCCATGGCAAAAATAACCTTTATTTTGAATAAGTTTCTGCTTGTGTAGTGTGCAGATTAAAAAAAATAAAAATAAAGGAGTTGAGTGTGGTGGTTCATGCCTATACTCCCAGTACTTGTGAGACTGGGACAGGAGAATCACTCCCTCCAAGTTTATGACAAACCTGGCTACATAGAGGGTTCTAAACCAGCTTAGAGTGAAGAATGTGACACTGTTTCATAATTTGATGAATAGTATGTCTCCCTTATTTGCTCAAACCTCTTACTCTGTTACTTCACCCAGAGGCAGCTACTGTTATCAATATCTTGGGTATTCATGATGAGACATTGTTTGCTTTTAAAAAAGACACATATATGTAAACACACACACACACATTTTTCATTACTTTACACATATAGCAATTTTAGAATTTTCCCTTTCAATTAATTATGTGTTTTGGAAGATTTTTGTCTATTACTACATGGAGAAAGCCTCCTTTGTATGGCTGCAATAGATTCCTTTCTGTCTCATATTGATGATCAGTTTTTGTCTGCAGTTTTTAACCCTGATTAACAACAATCTTGCAGTTCATTTTTACCCCTAAAATATATTATTAATTGAGAGAGAACATACATGTAAACAAAATGATTTGATCATAATCACCCCCACTTTTCTCCATTAGATCTTTTCTAAGCCTCTACCACTTTGTCCCCCTCCCAACTTCATGTGCTCATATTTTTAATTCCCTAAGTCCAATTAGTGGTGCCAGGTGACATGCCCTTGCTTCACTGTGACCTTGTAAGAGAAAGTACAGATACAGATAATTCCCTTTACTTCAGAAGTTTGGGTACATGATTTATTGTTTATAAAATACTTGTGTTATGATTTGTTATACAATGGATTTCAAAAGAGAATTTTAAGGAAAATGAATGTTTAGCAAGCAGCTTTGATTTCTAAGGCACTATATTAGACTGAAGTATAGGCCAATGATGTGAGTTATATCTTCAGTGTGCTCAAAATTATTTTTATTTGTTTATTTATTTATTCAGAACTTTTCCTATACTCACTTCTTTATTTTTGAAATTAGAATTACATTTCTCCATTCTTCATGAACTTTATGTGGTCTGTGAGTTGAATCTTGGGTATTTCAAGCTTCTGGGCTAAAGTCCAATAATCAGTGAGTGAATACCATGTATGTTCTTTTGTGATTGGGTTACTTCACTCAGGATGATATTTTCTAGTTCCATCCATTTACCTAAGAATTTCTCGAATTCATTGTTTTTAATAACTGAGTAATATTCCATTGTGTAAATGTACCACATTTTTTGTATCCATTCCTCTGTTGAAGGACATCTGGGTTCTTTAAAGTTTCTGGCTATTATAAATAAAGCTGCTATGAACATAGTGAAGCATATGTCCTTGTTATGTGTAAAAGCATCTTCTGGGTATATGCCCAGGAGTGGTATAGCTGGGTCCTTTAGGTAGTGATATGTCCAATTTTCTGAGGAACCGCCAGACTGTTTTCCATAGTGGTTGCACCATCTTGCAATCCCACCAACAATGGAGGAGTGTTCCTCTTTTCTCCACATCCTCACCAGCATCTGCTATCACCTGAGTTTTTGATCTTAGCCATTCTGACTGGTGTGAGGTGGAATCTCAGGGTTGTTTTGATTTGCATTTCCCTGATGACTAAGGATGCTGAACATTTCTTTAGGTGCTTCTCGGCCATTCGCATTTCCTCAGTTGAGAATTCTTTGTTTAGCTCCATACCCCATTTTTTAATAGGGTTATTTGGTTGTCTAGAGTCTAATTTCTTGAGTTCTTTGTATATATTAGATATTAGTCCTTTATCGGATGTGGGATTGGTAAAGATCTTTTCCCAATCTGTTGGTTGCCGTTTTGTCAGTCCTTCTTAGAAGGAGAAACAAAAATACTCAAAGGAGTAAATATGGATACAAAGTGCAGGACAGAAACTGAATGAGGGGCCGTCTGCAGACCATTCCACCTGGGTATCCACTCCATGTGCAGTCACCAAAGGTAGATGCTGACATGGATGTCAGGAGGTGCATCCTGACAGGAGCCTGACATAGGATCTCCTTAGAGGTCTGCAAGAGTCTGACATATTCAGAGACAGATGCTCCAGCTAACCATTAAACTGATCATGGGGTTCCCAATAGAGAAGATAGAGTGAAGACTGAAGGAGTTGAGAGGATTCGCGACACCATGAGGAAAGCAACAATACCAACCAACCAGAGCCCCCAGGGTCTAAACCACCAGCCTGGGAGTGCTTAGGGAGGGACCCATGGCTCCAGCTATATATGCAAGGGAGGTATAGGTGGGAGAAGAGATCCTTGGTCCCATGAAGGCTGGACGTTGTGTGTGGCGGAATTCGAGGGTGGGGAGGTGAGGGTGTGTGGGGGGTGGTGGGAGTAGTGGGGCACACCCTCATAGAAGCAGGAGTAGGGAGGATGGGATAAGGAGTTCCTGGGAGGGAGGGGAAGTGGAATAAGGGGAGAACATCTGAAATGTAAATAAAATTTCCAATTAAAAAAAAAAAAACGAATTACATTTCTCCCTTTCCTTCCTCTAAACCCTCTGATATACCCCCAATGTCTTCTTCAAATTCTGCCCTCTTTTTTCATTAATTGTTATTACATGCATATGTGTATACACATACACACACACTCTTAAATATAACCACCTCAGTCTATATAATGTTATTTGCATGTATGTTTTATAGCTCACTATTTGTCCTGGACAACCAATTGATGTCCTCTTCCCTGGGAAGACCACTTCTCTGTCTCTCCAGCTTTCCTCACTTGCCAATAGTTCTTTTTGTAGGATTGAGACCTGGTGGTCTTGGTCCCTTCCAGTTTGGCATGTCCATTGTTGTCCTTGTACAGCTCACATTTGAACAGTAATGTTGGTGAGACTGTATAAATATAGCTCCTGACATTTATAGGAGACAGAGTCTCACAGCAAACTCTGTGATCTTTTGACTTTTACAATCTTCCCCAGTCTCCACAATGTTTCTCTGAGCTTTACGTAGTGGAGTAGCTTGAATATATATGTGCTGAGAACTGGCTCCACAACTCTGCATTTTGATTTGTTGTGGTTTTCTGTAGTGGCCTATGTCTGTTGCAAAAAGAAGTTTCCTTGGTGAGGGGTAAAGAGCTGTCAGGCTAGACCCTGCAGGGGGTGTCTCTGTATGGAAGTAGAGTAGTGGACGGAGCGCTTATAAGGGACCTATGGATGTATTGATTTATTTTTATGGATATGTGTGTGTGTGTGTGTGCCCAAAGAAACCAGAAGATGGTATCAGATCACCTGGAAATGGAGTTAACAATGGTTATAAGCTGCTCTGTGGGTGCTGATAACTGAGCCTAGGTCCTATGCATGAGCAGCAAGTGCTCTTAACATCTCAGCTATCTTTCTAGTCCTTTAAGATGCTTTGATTGAATAGAGAAGAAATAAACTCAACTTGGGCTAAATTCCATAAGAAGTATTAAGAAGATAACTTCAGGAGTATGGGAGTGCAAGGTTTCAGAGGACTGTACTTTGATTAAAAGCTGTATTAAAATTATACCTTTTAAGCTTCTTAGATAACAGAGTTGCTGTGCGGTAGGTTGCTAAGAATTATACATGATTTACAAAGTATTCTAAACAGAAGATATAACATAAAACAGAGAATCTATGAAATAATATACCACAGAAATAGCTTCTGAATGCTCTGGTGTGCTTCTCAGCTATTCGTGAGGAAGGATTTATTTTTATTCATAGTTTGAAAGTTTTAGTCTATAGTCAGCTGGAGTATTGTCTTCAACTGATTATATGAGGCCCACAAACACCAGGGTGAGCAGTGTGCTTTACTTAATAGGCTGGTTTCAAATGTTAATTACAGCCAGAAAATACCCTTAAGATAAACCCCCAAATGATGTTTGACCAAAAATTCAGACACAGTAACATATTAAAGCATCAGGTAGCCTCACTTGTTTCCCCACTCTTTCTATGTGTACCACATGAGTAACTGGACTATAGCCAAGAAAGAACTGTGGAAACAATGCTACTCTTTACCTGTATGTATCATTCCTGATAGGTCACAGAGGATACACATTTTGGTAAATAGAGTAAAATATTTTCTACTGCCCTGAATTCAGATCTTAGAAGAGCAGACCTAAAATTCCTCTTCCTTGAATGTGAAGAGAGCCAGCTGTAATAATTTATAAGAAATAATCCTTCTTCCTTCATACAAAGGCTTCCTGGATTCTCTGTTTGAAGAGAGACTAAGAAGGATCAGGTTTTTTTTTTTTTTCACAGTGATGAAACTGAGTAACACAACGTGGGTGTTTTAGAACATGACTAGTTCTTCAAGTGACTAAGCTATTAACTAACAGAAAGCAGATAATGGGGAACAGAAAGGCATTAAGCTGTCTAAGAGGTCCTGTTGGCATGATGGTGATAACCTATTAAAGCACTTGCCCAACACACCAAAAAATGACATTTAAGCTGATTCAGCTGTGAAGGGATTTGAGAAAAAACATCTTGACGCATTTGGATTGCAAGAAAAAAAACAAGAGAGCCAGTGAGGTTTGGGAGCTGAGAGAAGGCAGCGAGGACAGCAATATGCAGAGGCCTTGCGGTTGATACAGTGTGACATGCTTTACAAACACCATTGTGACCAGAATCCAGGGCAAGAGGGAGGTAAGTAGAAAGATATGACAGCAATCAGGCATGTGTTACCTCACATAGGACCCTGTAGACTTAGAGAATGTGTATCTTGCCTTTACTTGAAGTAGTATAGATTAGGTGGCCAATAGTGAGTGCTCCAGAACTAGAGTACCTGGATTCAAATTCTAACTCAAAGGCTTCTTAGCTAGGTGATCGTGTAACCTGATCTTTCTTTGCCTTGATATTGTTCATAGGGTTACTGTACAGATTAAGTGAATTAACATAGTGCAGAGTGTGTATGGTAGTACTGGGTATGTAATAAGCACTATTTAGTCTTGGTGCAATACAGAGTGTTTAAATGTCACTTGGTGCTACTTTATGATTGGAGAAGATGACTTTTATAAGCTAGATAGAGAACGAATTGAAGAGGTGAAAGGGGAGAAGCTCAGCTCAGTTGAAAGACTGGTGCAAAAATAAAGGGCAGGTTGTATTAATTTTAAAGATGGCATCAAAGCAGTTCTCTACTGGGCTAAGAGCTGAAGGACAAGGTAAAAATAGTATTGGGATTAGAATTGCTGGTTCTGCCACTGACAAACTGGGTAATTTTGGGCAATCATTTAAATCTTTTAATGTTTCAGTTTTTGTTATTAGCTAGGTTTCTTTGGAGATGAGAGGAGCAAGGGATGGTGTGAAAGAGATTTAGTTTAAGAAATTGGTTCCATCACTAACCAAAGAGCATAAACAGGCTAGACCAGGCCTCCCTGCACATATGTAGGAGATGTGCAGCTTGGTCTTCATGTGGGTCCTGAACAACTGGAGTCTGGAGTTGAGGCTATCCCAAAAGCTGTTGCCTGTACATGAGATATGTTCCTCTAGCTGGGCTGCCTTGTCTGGCCTCAGTGGGAGATGAAGCCCCTAGCCTTACAGAGACTTGATGTGCCAGGGTGGGGGATACCCAGCAGGGCCCCACCTGCTCAGAGGAGAAGGGAAGAGGGGATAAGGGGAAGGATTGTGGGAAGGGGGACCAGAAGGGGGGATGGGGGAAAGGATTGTGGAAGGGGTGACCTGGAAGGGGGCAGTGAGCAGGATGTAAAGTGAGTAAGTAAAACATTAATTAATTAAAAAAGAAGTTGGTTCACATAATCATGGGCTTTGAAGTCTGAAATATGCAAGGTAGCCAGGCTGAAGAGTTAATAACCCAGAAAAACACAGTCAGTAAATATTTGTAATACTGTTTAACCAGTTGTTTCAGGGCCACTGTTCTAAATGGTAAAAGTGCTCATGTCAGTACCACTGAAGTTGGAGCAGAGGTGTTGTTTGGTCTCTGCTTTTCCAATATGGAGCTGAATAAATTTCTTCCTTGCCTTTCCACTATCATTATACCAGTTGATTTCTGTTGTTTGAAACCTCTTTCACAGTCAGGCCTGTGGTACAGGACTTTTATAATGACCGTTTAAGTGTTTTTGAGATGCATGATTGGCACTCGAGTGTATATGTGTGTATGTGCATGTATAATATATGTGTGTAAAGACAATTGTGTGTGCACCCTGTACATGTGCATATGTGTGTATATAGAGGCAATTAGGTGTGGCAGAGTTACTTTTGAATGCAGAGCATATTGTATATGTTTGTAGAATATATGAGTAAGATGATAAAAGGGGCAAAACCCCAGGTTACCTGTAGTTAGCAAGCCTGAAATTGGCCCAACCCAAGGCAAAGGGATTTGCAGGAATTTTTTTTTAGTGCAGGGGAAATGCTACTGAACTAGATATGCAGTGAGGTGAGAGCAATAGGCTAAGATAGGAAGTTTCAGAAATTCTTTCTGAGAAAGTTTATCCATATGCAAAATGAGGTGTTTCTCTGTCCTAAACCACACTGCCCAAATGTAAAAAATTATCTACTTATATATTCGGTAATATTTATTGAGCATCTGCTATGTAGCAGGCACTATTCTAGGTACTGTACAGTGATATAAACAGACAAAAACTTTAAAAAGTTAAAAAAAAAAAATAAAAGAAATTTAAAATTATGTGAATTCTAAGAACTAAGGAGTAAAAAATAGAAACAGGGCAAAATGATAAAAAAGTTTGTGTGTGGGTAGTTACATTTTTAGGTTCCTATTTCTTGCATATACTTCCTCACAAGATCACCACAAATCTGGTATACAATAAAAGGTCATAGTTTCTGGGAAGATGCAAAATTCTTTGAAAATATTTTATCAGTTATCTATGTATTCATTTATTTGCATGTGCGTATATGTGTGCTTATGCCATGACACCTGTGTGGTGATCAGAAGCCAACTTGCAGAAATCAGTTTTCTTCTTTCACCATTGCATCCAGGGGATCAAAGTCTGTCAGTTTTGGCATCAAGTATGCTTATGTACTGAGGGATTTTGCAGGCCTACAATACTCTATTTAAATATAAGGTTCAGCCAATAATTCTTGGGGAATAGTTTTCTTTTTTGCAATACAAATCACCATGTTTGTGTCATTGTGACAAAATACTTGACAGAAACAACTTAAGGGAGGAAGGGTTTATTTTGGCTCAGGGTTTTAGAGGGCACAGTCCTCTAGCTCCATTAGTTCTGGAATCTTGATGCATAATATCATGGTAGCAAGAATATGAGTCAGAGGAGAATGCTTATCTCATAGCTGACAAAAAAGCAGAATGAAGTGTAGGGATGAATAACCTTCAAAAGCATGCCCCTAGCTAGGTCCCACCTCCTGGAGCGCCTATCAGCTCCCAAAATAGTGCTACCAGCTGGGGACCAAGCATTCAGCATGATGAGCTTGTTGGGAACATTTTATATTGAAACCATAACAAGCACCAGTTTTTGCCTGGAGGATGGAAACTTCAGTTCTATGTTTGACCCTGATATTGCAGTTCTTTTCTAATCCCAAATGTATAGGGTTGTATGGATTCCAAAGCACATTTCCTAGAACTGTCTGTTCTGGCTCTTAATCTGTTGTTCTTTCCAATTCCATAAAGCAATGGGTAGGAGTAGCGGTAAGTCACATTCCTACTTCTTATAAAATGAGAATGAATCCTCAGGCTACCGTAAGGTACAAAGCAAAAAATGTCTATGCAGGGCCTTATATGTAAAACTGTAGAAGCTAGTTGCAAGGATCTAGAAAATTGATGGTTCTAACTAAGTGACTTCCTCTTTTGAATCAGGTGTATGTGAGCCTTTTGTACTTATGTCGTTTCCTTTTCTGTTTCTTCTTCTTCTTCTTCTTCTTCTTCTTCTTCTTCTTCTTCTTCTTCTTCTTTCTTCTTCTTCTTCTTCTTCTTCTTCTTCTTCTTCTTCTTTTTGTAACCACCAAAAGGAAGCCTAAGCACCTCCTAGAAATAGGAATAGTTTCAAGAAAACACTTTGCATCTCTGTCAGTGGAATGGCAGCCACTGTTGTGAAGTCCTCATTGACTACTTTTGGGAGACTCACTTTCTGATGCTTCTGTAGTTGCCTGTCATTTGTCCATTAGTGGTAGCCTCATTCTGAATGCTGGGAGTGGGAGAGGAGAGAACCTTGAGCAACTGGAGGCTTCATTTAGCACAAAGCCCTGCTTTTATACTATGGCGATGCTTCACATCCTAACTGAATGGATTTCATTCTATAGAGCATGTTTAAATCCATTGTGTCATTATCTCTTTGGCAGGTATTATTTGGGTCTTCTATTTATAGAAGGAAATTGAATCTCAGAGAATATATTATTTGCCTGAAGTTAAGGGCAGAGATTGTATTCAGATCCCTAAATGGTATTATTTACTAGGATTTGCTACAGTTTTATATGTCAGAAATTTCTTGTGTTTCACATCACATGTATACCATCACTAAACCTGACAAACAACCGCAATAATGTCCCTGATTTGCAGACGAGACATAAAAGTAGCTATGGTGCTTTCTTAGAATGAAGCACAGAAAGAGTACTAAGATATTGTACAATTCTAATTTAAAGATGAGTAAAATAAGAACCAAGGACACTAAGTAGCTTGCTTAAAGGTCATATAATTAGCCACAAATAAAAGTAAGGTTGACTCTCAGATGATTGGCTCCAGAGGTCAGTGTTTGGTTTTTATCCTCTAATGCTCTCCATCTTACTTTTTGAGACAAACTCTCTCACTGAACTTGGAGATACCCCATTCATGAATACTAGTTGGCAAACAAGCTTCATGCGTCCTTCTGACTCTGCCTCTCCAGGAATAGGTTTTCAGATACACACTACTACATATATCTTTATATGTGTGCTGGGGAACTGAACTCTGGTTCGTATTCCTTGATATAAGCACTTTACCAACTGACATCTCGTGAGCCATAAAGTTTGTATTCTTAACCATTAATATATACCACTTCTAAGTCTAGGGTTTTTCAACTAGCTTGGCTAAATGAATCATTGAGCTAGAGAAACAGACAGAGGGTTAGGGAGAGACTTAAGGACATGAGGAGGCTCCTCAGCAAATTTAACAATGTTTCTTATTTAACCTTTGAATAAATAATATTCACATGGTCAAACACAATCAATCTATAAAAATGAGTAAGTTGGTATTGTTTCTCCACCTACTATAGGGTAGGTCACCGGCTTTATAGCTTTTTATGTCTCTCTCTAGAATTTTGAAATGTAGATATAAGCAGAGTAAGCATATGCCTCCTCTTTTTTATCCAAAAGCTCACACATCAAGCGTACTAGTCTGTATCATGCTGCTTTAACATACTAAATCTTTATGCTCTCTTCTTGTCAGTCTACAGAGAGCTTCAGCAGTTTTGCCTGGGAGCTCATGGAGCTCTAGAAACCACTATCTTGCAAATGTCTTTTTACCAAGCTTTGTTGGTATCCAGCCTTTTCCTGACAGTTTCACTCAGGATATCATTGTAAAACTGTCTCGGACTTCACTGAGCTATGTAAAATTTCAAACCCAGTTCCTGAAAAACTCTCCAGCTGAACCAATTGTCCTCCTCATACCCCAATTTCAGTTTACTTATATAATATGCCTATCTAACCACTTATATCTACAATTATTTTAAAAACATTTTATTATTCTTTGAGACTTTCATACAACGTATACTCACCCCAATTCTTCCTCTCTTATGTAATTCTTGTTCAGTATCTCTTATAAGGAAAATTCTAAGCTTAATGTGATGATGAGTGTTTAGTGTCCTGAATGTCCATCCAGTGACTTAGAGTTGAAATGAAGCTTGCAAATAAGACTCAGGCGTGAAAATTAAGGAGTGGTAGCTCTCAGAATGAGTCATGAGAACCAGGAAAGGAACTATTTAGGAGCTTAGGCTCCAAAACTAAACACTGGGTCATGGTACTGACAGACACAGTCATAGTCCATCTCCATCTTGGATTGATATAAATACAGTTTTAACTGCCCAGAAAGATCATAACCCTAAAGGAAACCATTGTCCTTCCTCTGCACGGGCTTTTGGATCTTTACTAGTCTCTCCTAACAAGTCTTCTCTGTACCCTGAGTAGAGACAGATGGCCTGGCCTACAAGCTTGTTTGAAATAGAACTGAAATTGTCCAAAAATAAATGTGAAATGGGATTGAATATGATCTAAGCAAAGGAACAGGAGGAAATTGCTGTTCTTATGTAGTTATTCAGATGTTTATTCATGCCTATTGGCCACAGGAGGGCGGTTATAGGAAGCATTTCCTGAAGGAGGATCTCTCCCTGGTCACCAGGGAACAGAAATCTGAAGAGGTACTTCAATTCTTAGCCTATAGGATCTTTTAGTTCCTTGTGGAATTCTTACTATCCAAGGCCCTTAAAGGGGCTGGACATGGCTGTGAACCAAAGGTTTGTATTTACAGGCTGCAGCTGATGCTTTCTTTCTATGATGGATATGTTCTATATCCTACTTTGAGTCAAGAGTCCTGAACGTTGTCCTTTATCTATTTAGTCATTTGTTCATTTAGTTATTCGGTCATTAAACATGTTATTGGTGTGTGCTAAGCACTGTTTTAGGGGCCCAGAGTAGAGCAGTTAAGAAAATAGTCTCTGCCTTCATGGAACTTACATTCTATAAAGGGAAACAATTCATCAATAAGCAAAGAATTGTATAATAGTGCAGGTCATGACAAGGCTTTTAAGAGAAAGGCAAGCAAAAGGGTTAGTTAGGAAGTGGCATACAGTCTTAGAGAAGGTGGTCAGTGTAGGACACTTTTGAGGAGGTGAAAGAGCTAAACTTGTAGATATCCAGGAGAAAAGTATTCAGAGAGAGTCTGACTCATTATCTTTCTTTGATTTCTCTCTGAAAGTCTACCCACTACTGTCTAATTATAGGCAATCTTCTTATTTAACTTAATCTAGTAATTCATCATCTAATGTCCAGGGAACCACCTCAGGACTAAGGCCAGGCCTGTTCCACCTTCAGCCAAATTGTTGAGGATTTAAAACAATCAGTGCTTTATTTTAAGCTACAACTGAAAAGAAGGTTTTTGAAAATAAAGACATTAAGAAAAGAAACAAGAGATTGAACTTGTATGTGAAAGTTTTACTTTTTTTTTTTTTTTAATCTACATTTTCCTGTAAGTTACTCAAGGCATTGTGTGGATGCACCTTTGAACATCAACCACTTTGGTGAATTCTTTCTAATGAAGAATAAACAGAAAGATAAGTGTTTAGAATAAGAATGATGATAGTCCTACTCTGTCCCCATTGTCACTTCCAGCTTGATACTTGGATACATATTCTGAAGGCTATAGAGTGAAAGGCTGATCATGTTAGGGGCTAGAGAGATGGTTTGGTGATTTAGAGCACTGTTGTTCTTGCAAAGGACTGGAGTTAGGTTCCCAGCACCTATCCTGAGTGGCTCAGAATCCCCTATAAATTCAAGCTCCAAGGGATCTGATATCATTTGTCCTCTGCAGGAACCTGTACACATGTCAACATGCACACAGGTAGACAAATATGCACATAGATAATAATTAAAACATAATAAGGGGAATGTTACATTTATCTTTATGGAAAGTGTTGTATAGGGGAAAGTGCTTAGGAGGGATTTGAGTTTGAATCCCTAATAGATTACTTAAAACACTTGAGAGCCATTGCTCTGAAATGACTCAGAGCCAATAGTGAAAAAGGGTAGGCTTGAAAAACAGATTTCAGTTCAAGTCCTCCTATTTCTATATCCTACATATATGGTTGTGGCCAGATGATGTAAACACTCAGCTGTCATTTCTTCCTCTTTAAAAATAATGATAATAATTTCATCTTCTAAGACTTCTGAGGATAATTTAATAAAAAATATGTTTTAGCCCAGTACCATGTGTGCCCAGCATGTGTCCCCACTCTTGATTCTCCCGCCATCACATATATTATAGAGAAGATTTCTATCCAAGAACATTGGAGACACTCGATTTTTCCTTCTTGAGCATTGAGTTCTACAATTCACACTCTAATCATTAACAACTTCACTAATTATCTGACTGTGTTTGGAGCACTTAACATATAGCATTGAAGTTATGTACGTCATTGGCTGTCTTCTCCATGAGAATGCTCTCTGAGAACCTTGTTAGCTGTCAGAATAAGTGCTTATTGAATTGGGCTTATTTTATAATAGTGCAGATGTCTGTGCTGAATAGTGAAACAGGTGTTCTTGTTTTCCAGAAGTTGATTCTCTCAAACTGCAATGGACAAACATAAAAGAGCATCTAGTAACATAAATAAAAGGAACATAAGTAACACAAATGAACAAATAGGATTCAGTGTCTGTAGACCGGCTTGTGACAAGCATGAGGAATTACTGAGTAGGCTGGGTTGGGAATTAACTGACAAGTCAGTAAGTAGAGTGTGAGAGGGGTCAAGTTAAAATGTAAAAACTTTCTTGAGAGTACTTCTGGAAGAAGTGGGACTTTGGTATCTGTTTGAAACATGATAAACAATAGCCAACCAGGAATTGACTTTATCTTCCAGAAAGAAAAGTTTCATGCCTAGAAATCTTCTTTTGGATCTGGGAGAATAGAACAGTGAAACACGTAATGGACTGAGTATGCATCTAATTGCTACAGTAGCAGGCAATAGATTTACCATTTACAGAAGAAGACCCTATTAATTACATCAAAAGAAGCCAGGGGACTGGGTAGTACCTAGAATACTACTTGCAGCTTAGGGGAATAGGCTGCCGGGTGGGGATGAGGGGCTTCAGGTTGTATAGGATGTTGTCTCTATTTGAGAGAAGTCCAGTTTCCTGGTGTGTAGTTTGAGTTGTTCCAAAGACTGTCTAGATTGGCCATTGTACAGTTCTGGGAGATTAGAATGATCCACATTGTAAGTGCTTTCCAGTTGTGTAGTTTCTGCCATTGCAAATCAGGGTCATGTAGATTGACCAATGCTTAGTCCAGATTCAAGAGTGCTGGAATGAAGCTCTGTGGTATCAAATTACAGTATTCTTGAACCATCTTTGCAAAAATTTCTAATGGGGACCAATTCCATGTTCTGGTTTGTTATTAATGACTTTCCCTCTTCAAAGTCCAGGTCAGAACATTGAAGCAGTTTATCCCTATGGCCAGGACATACTTCATGTAAAAGAATATTGACTTTAGAGGCATATTGTTTGGATTTATATTTGTATTCTACTAATTGCTATGTTGAACAAGTTATTTGACTCACTTTGTCTCAGCTTTTATATAGCTAGAATTTGTATAATATTATATATTTCATAGGGTTCTGAGTATTGAAATAGTTAACACATTGAAGGGGCTCAGAATAGTACCTGGCACAGAGGAAGTACTTTGTAAGTGTTTGTGGTTATCATTTTCTGTGGAACTGAATATAGGTCCTAAGAAATAATGTGAATTTGGAAATATTTATATTCCACATTCTTTCATGAATGGTTTCTCATCCATAGCCATGATAGTAGTGAAAACACCTGTCTCAGTGAACTGAGATTTACCCAAAGTTTTCAGGGTTACCTCTGGATGGAAGAATTTTCTCATCATTGTGGGAATTGGTGTTGAAAGTAGGTAACTAAGACACTGCGGAAACCAAGAGAGTTCCAGAAACGTTCACATTAATAGTAGAAAAGGGTGGATCAGGAGTGGAAAATATTGTTGTAACAAAGGAATAGAACACAAACCTGCCCTACCCTAGAGCTGGGGTTGGCAAGCTTCTCTGAGCTACAAACAAAATTCTAGCAAACTACAGAAGCAAATATTGCTGCTTTTGACAGGTGAGACCCATCTTAATGAATGAAATATGCTGGTCCTGGAATATGAAAGTTTTGATTTTTCCCTGTGATCCTACAAGGCCTTGCCTCTCTGGTTGGAATATAGGACTCTGAGTGCAGGCTGGAGGAGGAAGCCACATTCTCGAATTTAACAAATGATTATGAAGTACTTGAGAGATGTTATACACTGTGGTGAATGTGGGGGAAGACAGCATGGTCAGAGAAAGCCTAGACTGGAGGAGGTGACACCCGAACTATGCTGTGTAGTAGAGAATGGGAAGATGGCAACAATTTTAGTCTGTAAAGCTAGAAAACCTGGTAGATTACCAGAACTGCTGTAGTTTCTGTGTAGCTGCAGAATAGAAACTGAAAGTGCACTGGTAAAAGCTGAGGTTAAAGAAATCAAAGAATACCATGTGGGCAGGACATTGTATGCCATGCTATAGAATTTGCCATTAAGAGCAGTAAGAGCAGTGGGGAGCCACTGAAGACATTAGAACCAAGGAGTTATGTAAGTTGAGTCTCAGCTGGAAGAAATAAAGCATGCTAGTTTTCAACAGAACATGTCTTAGTGTGGGAAAAAAAAGGGCTTATAAAATTGATGGATAGGACGGTAAGGCAAGGTTTGGGCTGGGCTTTTAAGATTGACTCCCAGAACCTTATCAAAGTACTTCCTATCTCTGCCACAAGGAATGGGGGGAGGCATCAAAAATTCTGGGAGTGCCTTATTTTATTTGCTTTCTCAAAATCTAGAAAACTGCCCTTGTTCTGACTATTGAGTAGTATCTCATCATATCTTCCAGATAAACAAAAGTGGCCCATTCTCTGGTTCACAAAAAGTACAGAGATAATCATCAGACACCAGGATTATGGGATTATGGTAACAAAGCTACAGAAACCCTCAATGTCCTCACCATGGTGTTCAGGAACAGAAGCGGTGATCTTATGGCTTTTTGCCTCACCATCTCCTATTATCACACCCACAATGCTGGCTACAATGGAGTCTTCGAAGTGAGAATTTGTTGGGTAGTTTTTTGACTTGTTTTGCTTTTCAGCTATATGCAAAGACAAACTTACATAATGATATAGGTCCTTAGCATATAATCCACATTATCCATCATAGGATCAATAAGAATAGAATTCTTTTGAGAGAGCTAATTTGGGCCAGAGAGTAGAGGCAGAGCTGAGGAGGCAGAATAGTACAGGGACCAAGTAATGAATGGTAATATACCCTAGACGAATAACTGATGAAAGGTAGTGGCAGCAGGATGCAAAGAAGACAAATAAAAAGAAAGGGTAAAAAAAAAAAAATCAATGGACTCTGGACACTGTTTAGTTTTTGGAGACATGAAGGAGAGACAGGACTTATGGATAGTTTCTGGCTATTTTGCTGTGTAAATGTCATTCTCAAGAGTCAGGGAACTCAGGAGGAAGATTAATTCTATCAGATGTGGGAAAGAGATGACTTTGCTTTCAGACTTATTAACTTTGAGGTACTTGTAAGACATTTAGAAGGGTACAATCAGAAAGCAGCCAGAGACTCATCTCCGGACTTTGAGAGCTCCTTGAGTATAAACAGCAGAGAAGTAAGTTCTCTGTTTACCTGCAATCAAGTGCTTCTGTCGGGTTTTTTTCCTTTTGTGTCCAGCAAACTTGTTCCCAGCAAATTTGTTGAAAGGAGGTATATGAGTGTGAAATGTGGGTGGTAATTCAAGCTTTGGGAGTGGATGCACTTATTCTGGGGAATTATAGAATTGAGAAGATAAAAGGGCTGAAATCAAGAGGATTTTGAGAAACCATGACATTAATGATTAGATGAAGAAAAACCTGGGTAAGAATTGAAGACAGGCTATGTATGTAGATGGTATACTTAAGGCACTAGGACATTTCAGGAAAGAGAGGAAGCCATAGGAGAAAGACACAAATTACATTTTAGCAATAACTTGTTTCTATGGGGAACCAAGGATAAAACTAGGTTATCATAGGTTGAGAGGTCATAGAAAGTGAGGAAGTCATACTAGTTTCCTTCTGCTGCTATGACAAACACCATGACCAAAACCAATGAAACAGATTTATTTCATCTTACATTTCCAGGTCACAGTCAATCTAATAGAAGTCAGGCAGAAACTCAAGGCAGGAACCAGAAGGAAGAAACCATGGAGGCATGCTGCTTGCTAGCTTGCACAATGGGTCATACTTAGCTAGCTTTCTTATACAACCCATGTCCACCTGCCTGGGCATGGCACTGTCTACAATGGGCCCTTCTACATCAATTAGCAATCAACATAATGCCCCACAGACATGCCCATAGGCAAACGTGGTCAGGCAGCTCTTCAACTGAGGCTTCGAATTCCCAGGTGATTGTTGTTGTGACAAATTAAAAATAAAAACTAACCAGCTCAGAAGTAGAACTAGACAAGTACAAACTTTTTAGGGAAAGATTCTAGTTTGCATGAATAAATCAGCTATGAGAGTCAGTATCTGTCTCAACATAACTTTTAAGAGTAGATTTTAAGCTGGGACAACTAGAGCCACATATTAGAGAAACCCTGTCAATAGATAGATAGATATTTTAAGAGGAAAGAAAAGGAAGGAAGGAAGGAAGGAAGGAAGGAAGGAAGGAAGGAAGGAAGGAAGGAAGGAAGGAAGGAAGAAAAGAAAGAAAGAAAGAAAGAAAGAAAGAAAGAAAGAAAGAAAAGAAAAGAAAGAAAGAGAAAAGTAGATTTCTTTTCAAACTGTTTTGGCTGTTGACAAAATGTCCATTTCACACCACAAACTAATAATTACATTTGTATTTTTATATAACTGAAATAGATAGTTTATGGAATAACATTTACCTTAAGTAGGTGGATATTTCAGATAAATGAAACGGAATGATACAAACACTGTGTATTTCTTCTAGTTAAAACTTTCTTTTTATGGTTGAATATTTCATTCAGTGGGTGGCTGCTTTAAATTTTCTTCATCTTTTGGCTATTATAATTTAATGTTGCTATGGATGTTTATGTATGAGTTTTTGTGTGGACTTGTTTTCCTTTCTGATACAAACATATCTAGGAGTGGAGGGTTTTATTTTATTTTATCTAATGTTTACTCTTTTTAACCTTTTGAGGAACTTTTAGACTGTTTCACATACTGGCTGTATGTATCATTGTATATTGTTATCAGGTACATGAAGGCTCCAATTTTTGGTACTTCTGGGATCAAACCCTGGGTCTCCTGCATTCCAGGCAAGTACTTTGCCATTTAGGTATACCCCTAAGCTCATTATCTTGCTTTTTGTTTCAAACTGTCCTAGTGAGTGTAAATTTTGTATCTCACTACCAAAAATGATGTAATGAGTATTCTGTATTAGCATTTTCTGCATTTTATTTGAATTTCCCTGATGGCTAACCATGTTGAGTATCTTTTCATGTTATTAATTGACCATTTCTTTGGATAAATGCTATTCACATCCTTTGATAAATTTTAAATTGGGTTATATTTCTTTTAATGATTTTATTTATTTATAATTTAGTGGAGGGATGTGCGAAGGTCAGAGGGAAGGAATTGTGGGAATTGCTTCATTCCTTTAAATATGTGGGTCCCAGGGATGAAGCACGCTTGATCAGGATTGGTGGCAAGCACCTTTATCTGCTGAGCTTCCTAGCTGGCTTATAGTTCTTTTAAAAAAGTATTATTATTGTGTGAGTGCATCTGCTTTGGCATGCATGTGGAGAGCAGAGGACAAATTTGTGGTGTTGGTTCCTCTCTCCTATCTTTGCATGGGATCTGGGGATCAAACTTGTCAGATTTTAGTCAAGAGCTTTCTTCTCGGAGCCATCTCACCAACCCTTGGATTATTTTCAACTTTTTCTCAATTTTAAGAACTCTATTTATTCTAGATACATGTCTATAGTCAGATTCTATTTGCAAGGACTTCTCACCTTTCTTGAGGGGGAGGGGTCCACACATATGATAGCATCCTTTGAAGCCAAAAGTTTTCAATTTTGATGTAGTTAAGTTTAACTAATTTTTCCTTAGTGGTTTGTGCTTTTGCCACATTTAAGAAACCATATCCAAGATCACGAAGGTGTACCCTTAGTCCTCCTATGTTCACTGTCAGCATATCTAAACATTTAATATCATTAGGTATTTGGTTTGGGTTCAGATTTCCAGTTGTTGCATATGTCACGAATGCCCATGTATCTGTGTGTGTTCACCTCAGGCAACTGAGTTATTTGTGAAGAGATCAATTTATTTGTGAGAAACTGAATTATTGATCTTGTAGCCTTTCATGGTGTACATTTTATAATTAGAATCCCTGTACTGCAGTAACCTCCTTCTTTGGTCCGCTGTGTGTTGGGTAATTGATAATTAGATCTAAAAGATTGATCTGATTCAGGCTTTTTGTTGTTGTTTTGTCAAGAAGCATTCACAAATGATTGTTCTATGGGCCAAAATGTGTAAAGTGTGGTCTCATTTGGAGTTTATTCTATCCCGGAGGGCCGAGACTATTTTTTTTTTTTTTATGACCTGCACTCATTCAGAATTTCTAATAATTTAATTAAGATAATGACTGTCTGAGATTCAAAGACTTCTAGAGAATAGCAAAGAATTCCCATTCCACTTAAGAGTCCACAGTATGCTCACAGTTCCAAAATTCAGTTTGTTATATCTCTGGCTAATTCAGTTTCTTCTTCCGCTTTCATCTATCTGTTGACTCCTATGGTTATAGGAGCCTAAGTACAGGAAAGGGTCTGAGAGATTATCTATATAAGGGAGCCCTTCTTTCCTGAGGGTCCAGGCACTTGTAGAAATTACATGTATATTTCTGAAGCTAGACTTGTGGGATTTCACCTTATTCTCTGAGAAACTTAAGTCCTCATGCAACAGAAAGGAGATGGAAGCCCGGAAAAGTTGCCTGAAAGTTGCACAGCCAAAAAGAACTAGGAGTAAATTTGAACCCTTCTGGTCTCTAGTTCAAGACATTTTCCCTCTAAGTGTTGTCTCAAAGCTATAAACACTGAACAAAGCAATGATCACAAGTAGATTGCAAGTTCTTTAAAAGTTTGTATATGGCAACTATTTAACCCATAGTTGGCTTTCTTTCTTCATACTCAGAGGGCTGGGAGAGTGCATGTTAACTGTAGTGTGAATAAATCAAAATTAGAAAAGGATCGGGCAACCTCAGCAGAGAAAGCCAAACAGAACTGGATTGTGTTTGAGTTGGTGCCCCTATGGTTGTGTCCACAGCACTGATTTGTGAGATTTTATAGCTGACGGTCAGTGGCTTGCAATTTAGTTTTCGGCAGTGGCCAAAGACACATTTGCTTCCTATTGACCAGAGGGGCTGCCAAGTTAAATGCTTCGTTTCTACCTACCAAACTACCTACCTGCATTTTCTATTCCTTCTCCTTTCTCTCTATCCTTTATCCTGCCTTTCCCCCACCCTTCTCTTTCTTCACTATATCCTCAATTTCTTCTTTCATTCCATCGCATGTTTCCTTCTCTTTCTCCTTTCCATAGACTTTCTCTGCCTGCCTCCTTCTTTTATCATGCCTGTTCCCCTTCATTCGATTCTGTTTGCTTCCTCCCTCTTTCTCAGTCTTTTTCCTCGTCCTTCAGTCTCTTACCCTCCCTTCCCCCACAAGTTCCTCACCCCACGTAAAAACTGGCTTTTGGTGGCTCCCGAGGAGAGAGCAGACTCTGTGAGCTTTGGGTCCTCCGATTGGCTGTCGTTGCTAGCACACCAGCTCAAGTCTCGCCTCCGGGCACTGAATGCGCAGCTGCAGCATCTGCTATTGGCTTGTTCTCTTGTCAGTGTCTCTGTCAGGGACTCACGCTGGCGCCCCCAGTTTCTGCGTGAATAAAAAGGCAACCTACCGGCTGAGGTGGGGGTGGGGAGAGGAGAGGGAGAGGGCCAGCTAGGAAAGGCTAGGAAGAGTGGCTGGTAGCCTGGAATCCCTTGAAGAGAGCTAGCAGACCAGAGGTCTTAGGAAGCTGATAAACTAGAAAGAGTAGGAGAGACTGAGACTGACCGGTAGCCAGCTAGGCAGACGGACGCATGCCCGGACAGACAGAAGGCTCTGGAGAACCGATAGGTTCATTTTGCCTTTCTTTTTGAAAAGCAGGATTTTGATTTTTCTGTGGCGCCCAAGAGAGAATGCTGGACTCTGCTACTTTCAGCTCAAGCTAAGATTTCTCAGTTAGGGAAGAAAGATCAGCCCAGTCCCGAGAGGGGGAGGGAAGCAAAAGCCCCTGCCTCCGACCCCCTTCCCTCCCCCGGACCAAACTCGGGGACCAAACCCAGACCTTCCCTAACAATCTGACTTCCTCCTTTCCTTTTTAGCATGGTGGCTGTATGGACAGTCTGACAGAACAGAGATTGACATCTCCCAATCTGCCGGCCCCCCACCTGGAACACTACAGTGTTCTGCATTGCACCATGACCCTGGATGTGCAAACTGTAGTCGTTTTTGCCGTGATTGTAGTCCTCCTGCTTGTCAATGTCATACTCATGTTTTTCTTGGGAACGCGCTGAATGGAGTCCAGCCACCTGAGCTGTTGCGAACTCTCACTTTGATTTCATCCCAAGAGCCTCTGAGGGGGAAAAAATCAAGAGAGACAGTCTGAGACAGGGAAAGAGAGGGAGAGAAAGAACAAGCTTTCTTACTCAGGGGGGAAAACGTTTTGAGCTTCAACATGGCCTCGCTGTGATATGTATGACGTTGGTATATTATCTCTCCCTAAATCTTTTGTCATGTCTTGTCTTTTAAATATGCCTGTGAGTGTAGTTGCTTATTGCTTGAGTAAAATTGTTGAGAAAGAAATGTTTTCTATTTAAGTGTGCATGTTTGTGTGCATTCTCTATGTGACGTTTGTGGAGCAAGCTGTGTCCTGTTAAGGTGGCTTCGCTGTTTGTGATGTCTTGTTAACTTATTCTCTGAAAACTACCTTTAAACTCTATTATGGAATTTTAACCAAATTTCTCTCTTGCTATCAGAATGCATTTGGGTTTGTTTGGGGCTGGGGTTGGAGAAAGGTATTTGTGGAAGAGCATGATGAATTTTTGGCATTCTGTGAAAGTCTTGCACTGGTTGTTTAGAGGAAGAAAAACCTATGCAAGAAATGGATTTATGGAAAATAGTCTCTAAATGAGGGGCAAAATTTTGAGAAGTGACACACTGGGGTGCCTCGAGTTGGCACTTACTCACTGTGTCCTTTGAATTTCAATTTTGCTATTCAGGGTTTCCAATTTCTGATTGGAAAGCTGCCATCATTAAAACATTTGTTAAAGCAGTAAGTGTCGCTTTCTTTGCAATCATGAAATCATTGAAGCAGAACAAAAAGTATCCTTTTATATTTTGAATTAGCAAGAGAGGATTTTGACAAAATGTTTGAGCTCCTTTTCCCAGATGTTACACCACTTGATTTGAGTTTGAGGATTTTTTTCCCGTGTCTCACCCAGAAAACAAAATCCAGCTTTTTCTCTAGTTTGGAAATAATAGTGTTGGTATTACTCCTTTGAGGGAAAATCATTTGCAGTGGTGTTTGTGAACTACTTCACATAGAAGTTGGTAGTGCTGATGAGATTTATTTCCTTATTTGTTGCTTAAGAACAGAGGTCTCTGAAACTCATATAACTGTAAGTATATAATGTGCTAATTTAAGACTTTGAACACAAAAAGAGGATCTATAATGGGATTTGAGCTGGGGAGATGTGAGCTGGACATAGCATTTCAATTTGAGATATATCTGTATTATATAGCCATGGTGATACTTGTTATTTTTATTATTAGTTTTATATTTCTGTTTTTTGCTGAGATACTTCTTGGCAAGGCTAGTAAAAAGTCATTTCTAGTACCAGTGTGTACATAATATTTGCTTTTTTGGTTGTTTGTTTTTTCCTTCTTCTTCTTCTTCGATGATGCAGACAGATATTCCTCATTCCGTTGCTTACCTGACTTGAAACGGTGCCATTTCTAGCTCATACAGCAGTGAATCATGCCACATACACGCCCACACACATGCTTCTAGCTATACTCATGTGGGCGGCTGCTCATGTGTGATGTGCAAATCAGCTAGCATTATGCTGTCAATTTTCAGGTCTTGTTCAGTCTCTTTGGAAATAGTTATTGAGGGGGCCTTGAAATTGTCCTGATAGATTGAGAGAACATTATTTAATGGCACTAAGTTGAGGTTTTGAACCTTAAAGTGTGCTCCAGTTGACTCAGTGTGGGTGAGAAGCTGAACAGTTTTTTTTCCTTCCTTGTTTGGTATCACGATAGAAGCAAGATCTGGGAAGCTTACTGGCAGTCATTTCATATGTGTCATCCTTTGGTCTCCTTGTGAAGGCCCCTTTGGGGGAACCAAGAACTTCTTTGAAATAGGAATCTAGTATGATTTTTTTTAAATTTTTTACCTGTTTGTTTCAGAGAAATATTTAAAGCTTGCATATCATTCTTTTTTTTTGAGACAATGTTGGAGAATGGGGAAAGGCTGGGTGCTGGGTCTCTGCAGACCTAAGTTTCATCTGTTAACTGGTTGTCTGACAGTGAGCTTTGTTTTGTTTTGTTTTCCCTCAGTGAGTTTGGGATTCCCTGTAATATTGACAATTGGAAATCTTTGAACTAGGTGACTTCTAAGTTCTTGCATTCTGTGATTTGGTGCACTCCCTAAGGACTCAAAGTCAGAGCGGAATGGATTGGAATGAGAAACAAAAAGGAAAATTATTAACCAAAAGGACTGGGGGGAAAGGCATATGTGTATTTTGTTGCTGGCATCTGCAGAATAATGTTTTGGGGTCTAGCCACCTGGTGGACTACATTTGACTTTTGATTATGATTTATTTTATACTGAAAGGAAAAGGAGTCTATATAGCTAGTTTTTGACCCAGGTGTTTATGACTAAGTAATGTTATAAAATGCCTGAAACCCTTGACAGAAAGCCTTTGGGTTTGTGCATAGGGTGCTGCCAGCATATTTCTGGATTTATGTGCATATTCATCTCTGTGTGTGGGGGGTGGTGGTGGTTGTGGTGTGGTGGTGGTGGTGGTGGTGGTTGTAAATACTGAATGTGGACAGAGAGTGTATGGAATCTGTGAAGATAGCATCAAGATCCTCAGTTCTGATTAGCTTTCCCTGGGACTGGATAAATGTCACCTGTGTTCATCTCCTAAAGCCTTTCAGGCTCGAATAGAGGGGTACTTTGAATGAGCATTCCCGTCAGTAATTTCCCGTCAGTAATTTAAGCTGTAAAAGGCTCATACCTTACAAATTCAGGAGATGTTACTAGCAAGATGGCAGGCTACTTCAGAGCTGCCAGAAGTGAGTTTAGGGAGCAGACAAGGTGCTAGTGTGGCTTTAGTTGTTGTGAATCCTAAAGTCTTCATAGTTCTTCGAATATGTGAATGCATGCAACAAGAGAAGGAAATGGAAGAAAATGAGAAATGTAGACCAGACGAGTAAAACCCTGTGCAATTTAACTTCTCTTCTTTTTTTTTCTTCTGCTTTTTGCCTTGGAAAATATCCCCCCCCCACACACACTTTTTCTTTCTCATCTGTCACTTTTCAGTGCTTGAGATGCAAGAAAGATGGGGCTTTTCCACTTGATTTGTTTAACTTCTCTCTTAGAAAGCCCTTTATTTCCCCTCCTTACTCTCTTATCCCTTTGAATAGAAGATAAGCTTTTGCTACTAGGAGGGTGCTAAACCCAAGCTAAGGGATTTTGGCCTTCAGATCCCCACATACGAATTAAATAAAATGCCTTATACTGGTATCCTAGTAACCCATGAATCACCCCATTACCACCGAACTTCAGAGCCTACTCTGTAAAGGCACAGGCACAGTATAGTCTCTGTTCAGCAAACACTGGAAGCCAGCAAACCTGGAAGAGATGCTCTTGAGGAAAGAGCAAGAAAAAACCAAAACCTTTATTGCCTGAAAATGCCTAGAAATATATTCACAGTAGGCATGGAAAGTTCAGCCTTGGACAAACATGTTGACTTAATTGGAAGATGGCTCATGAGTTCTACTCTCTCTTTAAGTCATTACCTTTATTTTAAAGATTAACTGAGCCATTTCACTGCCTACTTTTAGTGTAGGAAATCTGTAGGTCTTGAAAGAATATTTTACTTCTTTTTTTTTTTCTTCAGCAGTGAGACAGTGAAGTGATAGTCTGACAGGAACAAATTGGCCAGCATATTTCATTCATTAAGATGAGTCTCACCTGTCAAAAGCAGCAATATTTGCTTCTGTAGTTTGCTAGAATTTTGTTTGTAGCTCAGAGAAGCTTGCCAACCCAGCTCTAGGGTAGGGCAGGTGTGTGTTCTGTTCCTTTGTTACAGTGGTTTCAGACTGGGAAGTGGGACTAATTAGAAAGTCATTTTGATTGCTTATCTGATGAATGGTGATTGGGGCCTGATTGTGTGATTGTGTGTGTGCGCACACGCGCACGCACGCGCTTCTACAGAGCTAAGGAATCCCAATAAACCTATGGGTGAAGTGCACTATTGTGTTGTGAGGCTCAGACTTAGAGTGATTGACTGTACAGAGGCAGTGATGGTGCTAAATATGCCCTCTTTAGCCTGTCTGCTACCATTGCATCTGATCTCATGGTGTGAAATGTGAAAATTGAGCCTTTGCTCCCGAAATCTCTCTTGCAAATGATCTGGATACAGCTCTAGTAGCTTTTTTGTAAGAAGTGCAATGGAAGAAGCAAATCTTTGACTTTCAAGCCCTTATTTACAACTTCGGTTACAATAAACAATTACAAAGAAGCTTTGCAACTTCTCTAGGCTGTCTCTTGCTTTCCAAGAATCCTTTATTAAAGCTTAGTCCTTCTAATATGTGCCCAGAGTGTCTCTTTCTGTCCCTATGGATCTAGCACTCTAGAATATTTAATTCATTATGCTTTGCCCTGGCACCAAAGTACAACGTGGAAAAACTAGAAAGGAGAAAGGCCTCCAGGAAAGAAGTTGTTAATGGCTATGTCTGTAACACTTTGTCAATGCACGGGCCTATAAAGTTTGCAAAGTGATTTTTACATCTTTCTTAATTTTACATCATATTAGCCATTTGAAATGGGCAAAGATGCTTGCTGTTCCCGGATTTACAACTGAGAAGAGTAAAGGTGAGAACTATTGGTGGGACAGGCTTTCTAACAGTGATGTAGGAGCATCAAAGTTGACCTTTTCCAGTTAGTGTGAAGCTGAAATGGGTGAGGAAGCTGGAGTGTATGAATCATTCCTGAAGTCACATGGCTTCTTTGGATTTGCATGCTTACATTTTTAGTGCTTTTTAATACTTAGAGCTTTCGGGGGAAAAAAAAAACTTTAGTCCATGAAATGTCTTGAACAGTCATCAACAGTTCTATTTAATAAGTTTTAATGAAAACAAAATGTCACTATTATGAATCCTCAAGGTAAAAGCCAATGTGAATTGCTGAAACCTACGTTTTGAGGGGACTACATTTTCATGCAATTGTCCTCTTGGAGACACAGATACATACATACATACATACATGGATGTGTGTGTGTGTGTGTGTGTGTATATATATATCTTAAAATGTGCTGTCCAAGACTGGGTAGCTTGTCTCCTATGCATCAGACCCTGGATTTGATCCTTTGGACTACACCAAAAGGTAGAACTAAGAACAACAAAAAACGTGTTACCCCAAACTGATTATGCTGCTCCATCTGCCATCTGACTAATATCAACTATGCTAGGAGAGGCTCTTATCTGTCTATGAAATAGCTGATTGAATTTAAACTTCCTCAAGATGATTCAAATATGCAGCTTACCCTTTTGTGTTTGGTACAGTCCTCTTTTGAAATGGGTCTTTTAAGTCAGTTTTAAGGGTTTTGATTCTCCCCCAAACTTATCATATTTTCTTTTTATTGGTCTATTCTTATATCTTTATGGGTTTTAATTTTTTCATCATGTGTAAGAAATTCAGATTTTTTCAAGCACTTATAAAATATTATATTTTGTTTATGTTTATTTTGTTTTAGGCCTTTGGAGTTTTGAAGTTTTTCTTCATATCATACAGATTAGCAATGTCTAGTACTGAAGGATTACTCGAAATTTGAAAATGTATTGCACAAGTTGACTGGAAGAATGTTCTGTAAGATGAGATTAATGTTACTCCTTTGATATCTTAATACTGCCTCCTTTTGAAGTTGGAGTCTGTTAAGTTTTCTATGTATCTGGTCAACTAGTACTGACTTTATCTGTCAGTGCTAGTATCTGTCCTACTCCTGCATTGATGAGGATAACATGAGATTGTTGCATGCTTTATGGGCTTCAGGATATACCCCATTCCTAGCTATAATCTATGAAACTAGTGCTCCTACGAGAAAAAGAATATGTTATTTGGTATCTGTCTCCCAGTACATTTTATCACAGGCATCACAGTGCCATGCTTTGTTGTTTTGTTTGTTTCAAAGTTCACAAACCAGGTGTTATCCAATTGGGTCTAATTTAGCTATAGGTCAAAGCCACAATTGTATTTTTTTTCCTTTTTGGACATGCAGGACATCATGAATAAAACAGAATATATTTTGTTTTCAGAGTTCTGCAGAATGTATGATTTCCTTGCTCCTTTGCCTTGCTATATATTGGAATCAGCAGGAGGAATTGACAAGATCAACACTTTCTAGAATTCTCTTTTTGAGTTGGTTATAGGGGGTCTTTGACATTACTATTTTTCTAAAAACAACCAGAGGATGGGAATGTGTGGTCAGGGTTAAGAATTACTGCTGGGGAATAGTTCAGAAGAAGTATTAGCTTGGCCTGAGTATAGTTTATTAGCTATATGACTAGGAAAGACCTGTGGATTCAAACAATCTCCAGAGATCTTGTTGAGTTCCAAAGGCTATGTCACTTTCAGGGAGATTACTACTCTAGGCAAGGAGTAGCCTGGCATCTATTAGGATTTAAAAAACAAGTTGGTTCTCTGTGTTTACAGGTTCTGCTGCACTCACAGAAAATATTAGAAAAAAACACATATGTAGAATGCAGTATTAATGAATTTGAGAGGTGGAACTTCTGGTATATCTCAGTAATACAGCTCAAAGTATGTGAGGCCCTGGGTTCCTTTGCCAGTACAAGAGTGAAAACATAGTACGAAGAAGAACATCCATAGGGTATAATACTGTATTTTATATAAGGGACTTGAACATCATAAGATTTTGGTATTTGAAGGGAGTCAAGGAACCAATATTCCAGATTCCAAGGGACAACTCTAATCAGTTTAATGGTTTGAAGTTTCAGGAAAATAATAAATTCCTATATATTTGCTGTACTAATGCATATTTCAGAGTGACTATAAATAAATTACTTTTATTTTCTGAAGTTTGTTTTCATCTGAAAAGTAAGGATAAGTTGGTTTTATTGGATAAGATGATTTCAAAGATTTCTTCCGGTTCAAATAATCAACACTCACTCTCTGATTAATATTACTTAAGTGCTACGGGCAACACACAGTTATGTCAGCAGGTTTTGAATCTCGGTTAGGGAGGCAGTAGATTTGCCTTTGTAATTAGACTTGGATTAGGTTTTTTTTTTTTTTTTTTTTTTTTTTTTCTCTAGCAGATGAAACATAGATTGCATTCTTTGAGCTAGCTACTAGCCATTAAAAAAATAGAGGAATCCCTTAGTGACTTGAGTAGTAGTAGTAGTAGTATACTAGTTTGGGATTCAGCTTGTTTAAAAAAAAAACAAAACTATGCTGTATGAGTAGTTGAGAATTGTCCTTTACAGAACCAGTCTAATGGGTATGGAAAAACCTAGGAGTTAAGGGCTACCTTGACAGCTTATAGCCACTTCCTACATTATTTTAAGAAGTCACTCATTCGGTTAGTAATAGCACTTACTACCAGTAGTATGTAAGACAGACTCCTAACAAAGTTCCTTAGTTACTCCATTGGTCAAAACCTAAGAGTAGTTTAGGAAACGAGACTCAGAAGGATTAAGAAGAATGTAAAAGATAGACCTGTATAGAAGGAAACAGTACTAGAAAGGGCATTGACCCACAGGTTCAGCCCCTGACTCTTTACCCACCTTGCTGCCAGATCTTGATAAAGGTCTTACCTCAGTTTCTATGTCACTGAAATTAAGAGTGGTTTTAATAGAAAAAACATGTTTTTAACGAAGAAAATAAATCTACCTAGGACAGGAAAATGCAGAACACTTCTGGTTTAAAGGGTTTTATGGCAGGAATAGAGAACAGATTAGAAAGGTCCATGTAACCATTTTGTCAATGCAGACTTTACTTACTAGGGGAACTGGAACTAGAAGAGGGGATGATCCTTCCCAGAGTAGCCAAAATGATTGGGAGACAGAATACCCATGGGTCGGTGCATGACTAAGGCTGACTAAAGTGGCTAGGCTTCTCCAAGAATTTCTTATGGGGGAAGAGATGAAGATACCCGAAAAGTCTGCAGTACACTGCATTGCTCTTTATACAAGTAACCAAGAAACAACTAAGGCACAGAAGGGAGCAGGTGTTCAAGGCTGCAGTGATGGGTGGGTCTGGATTCATGACTCCTTATGCCCATTGGTAAACTATTATCCTTTTCTAGGATTCTGGATTTATACTCTCTAGAGATCTATATTTTTACAGGTTTGAGTGAAGTAAGAAAGCTAAACAGAGAAGAAGAGTATTATATAACCTCCCAGAGGGAAGCTGGCCTTTGGGTGCTAGGCAGTGGGAAGAGGGCAGCAGGAACAGAATCTCCTGTAAGCCACATTCACTTTCTTGAGGCCAAGGAGCCCTGGATGCACCCCTATGCTGAGTAATCTCACCCTCAGGGCCCAGAGCAGGCCAGTACTGTTCATCTACAGCCAGCTCTTGGAATGGCTCTGGCAGCTGATTTCTCCGCCTGCCTGCCTTCATTAGAGGAGGAGAAGCCATGCACCTCCGTGCCCAGCTGGCTGCAGAAAAGATGTGCTAAGATCCCACCCCACCTACTCTGAGTGGCGCCTAAAGGCAATAGTTACTTTTAGCTGAACCTCCCACAGCCTCTCCTCCACCTACTTTCTTCCTGCCTCCTCTCACATTGAATGTTGCTGGTTGGCAAGAGGGCTGAGTAGTGGGTGCCGCAGTTTCAGGATAAAGGCACCGAAGGAGCCAGGTGTCACTAGGAGGGCTTCTTATAAACTAGGCACTGTGGCAGAGCACAGAAAACTGGCAAAATAATGACGCTATTTTGTGCTTAGGACACAAAGATAATGGAGGGGTTGTATTAACAATTTTGGACCTTGTAACCAACCAGCTGAGTGATGTACAAATATAGATTAAATTGCACAGGAATATTCAAGATTTACTAGACCATGAGTATCTTTAAGGAAAGGGAACTGGCACTAGCAGACACTTGATTCTTGACTTTCCCTCTTGAGTGTTAGGTTATATTTTCAGTGGGTTTCATAATTTGTGTCACCTGAATTTTCCTGTGACCTTGTCAAAGAGGTATGCTAGAGACAGAAAAATGAGATGCAAAGACTCAATTGTTATATAATTGCCTTCAGCTTGATTTAGACTCAAACTCTGGAAATTAAAGTGTCATTTAGTCATTTCAGACAACTTTATCTTCAACAAAAGGGACATCAGAACTGTCTTAGTTCTAATCCTCTCATTGTTGAAGCTGGGGAACTAGACACGGGAAGGACAAAACCTTGCCTAAGAAACAAAATACAGTTGTAGTAGTGCTAACGCTAGGGCATTGCAGGATAATGATGTGAATTCCTGAACCCAGAGGATGTGCTAGCCACTCTGATCTTTCCTTCCAGAGGTGATTTTAAAAATGTATATGTGTGATGGAAACTAGGGGTCTGTGGCAATAGCCAGGGCAAGCCAACCACTCTAACTTGATTTTCTTGTCTGTAAATTGAGGCTGATAATCTCAGAGCTCTCTAAAGCAGAGATCCGTAGGTGACTGCTACAGTGGAGGAGTTTGATACTCAGTACTCTTTGCATGAAAATACAGACGGCATGCTAATAGGAAGTCAGTTACAAAATGCCCTTGAACAAATCCCTTTGTGTCCTTTGTAGCTAAATTCTCTCTACACAGCAGAGGGGATTCTTATTACTGTTCTGTCTCTTGGAAGGAAAGAGGTCCTATGATCCATCTATGCTTTGGATTCTTGGTAGAAAGCTGGGATCTTTTTTTTTTTAAACAAGAAGCTTTCTTTTATTTATTCCAAGCTCTATTCTCCATGGAGCCACACACATGTTGCTATGAATAGCAAACCAGTTTGCACTCTCCCTATCTCCTGCAAAGCTAAAAGAGGAGTTTGGAAGACAGCCCAAATTAATTTTGTTATTATTTAGCACCTTTTCAAGTCACTCAAGCTGAGCTAACCTAAGCACACTGCAATTAAAAACCAGTTCTTGCCCCCCACCCCAGGTCTTTGGCTAGGATTTGTTTTGAATATGACTAGGTTTTCTTAATATGATTAGGAATTGTTTTGAAGTCACACTTTTGGCCAATGACCTACATAGAATAAATAAGTGGACATTCTCCATCTTCATTTCTACCATTTCATTTCATCTCTACCCCTTTGCTCTAGGGGCCGTGAAAAGTATAAAAACAGCTGAGAGCAGTAGAGACCCAAACAGGAGGATGGTGATTTCTTTAGAAATACAAGTAGACCCTGACGTCCCACCCAAACCCTACAATAATAATACATAAATAAGAACAATTATGTATTGCTTCCATTGACTCAGATCAGTGCTGCTTTTACAATGTAGTGTGCTAGACAGAGCTGGCAATTCCTAGTCCATGAATACTTTGAGTAAGGAGTTCATCTGAAAACTACTTTGAGCCCTTTGCTTCTATCTGGGTCTTTTTATTTTTTAAAATAAAACTAGTCAAGAGATCAGGAAGAACTGAGAGGAGGATGCCACTGGATAGCTCTAGCCTAGTTAACATTTAAACCACTAGCTAGCATTTCAGATACATCTTAAGTCTATCTGGATATATATTGTCTAAGGATGCTTGAGAAACCTTACCATATGCAGAAAAATGATCATAAATCTTGTAGTTCCTTGTGCCCTGATTAGTTGGGATGTTTTCTCTGCATATTTATCTAGATTTACTCATAAAGAGTGGGCCTTGAGCTTCAAGGCTGTTCATTAAGCCAGTTATAGTGTGGCTCATATCTGTAATTCCAGCACTCAGGAGGCTGAGTCAAGAGGATTGCCATGAATTAAAGGCCAGCATGGATTACATAGTGAGTTTAAAAACAGCATGTTCTACAGTGTGAGACCCCATCTCAGGAAACAAAGCAAAATGCTGCATCACCTGCTATAGATATTCCAAAGGATCAGGTACAGTGATTAAGATAAACCATACATTGTTTTCCTGGGCTTTAGTGAATAGCATATGTCTTTGAGACCTTGTTTACCCATATACTCCTGTTTACTAAAGCCCCTGGGAAAAAAGAGTGTTGACTGTGTGACAGGTATAGATTCCAGAAGTTTGCCGTTGTCTAGAAGGGGTTTAACTGGGCTAAAACACTTTAGGTGCTAATTTGAAGTTATATATCTGCATAATGATACATTGTGGTGGAGAAAAACATAATTAGCCCATGGTACTTAAGAAGAGAAGACACTAAATCCGTGAGAAAGAAGTCATATATTAAGCCTGCTCCCTCATAGTATTGCTTAGGAATCTGAGACATAAACAGAGGCAAGACTTGTTATTTACCTGAAGTCTTGTTATTTGATCAGTGACTTGTGTCTATTCATTACTTGCTGCTTGACTCAGTTGTGAAACTCTTTGTATTAACTACGGAAGGTAAAGTTTGAACCCATGTTCTTTGTCCAGCTTTATGCAGATTGAGCCAGGCATCTTGAAGTAAAGCTGGTAACAACAAATTGCTGGGTAGTAAATTGGTTCAGCTTTATTGCTTATGAATGCTCTTTATCTATATCAATACATATATGTACACCCAAGTCATTTGTAATACACAGGGCACACTCAGGCATACATGTGGAACCCATTTTGGGACACTTAGGGCATATACAGTTGGTCACTGGCGAATGAGACATCCTAACACTTGAACATTCTCAGCAAAAGCAACAGATACACAGGATCACATGTAGTATACTTGTGTATACTCTTATGTTTGAGCATGTATGGGTGCATATAAGATATACTACATATCTAAATACACATGGAACACACTGAGAGGCATACCTGGATATGCTTTAAAACTGGCATGCTGCCAGCATACACTTAGATTCCTGAAAAGACAGAGTGTTAAGGACATTCTTGGAAAAAACAATACTCCAGCATGACAACATGAGACATACTTGAATATATCTATAGGACATACTCACATGCACCAGACACAACTGAGCAAATTGTATTCTAACCTCGTGGCCAACCTGAATGTGCACCTTTCTTCTAAGTGGCCATGACAGGTTTCTGGATGTACCTGGTAGACCTCTTATCAGCTTGTCCTGACCCTTTTTTTCTTTCTTTGTTATCAGGCATAAGAGGGCAGGTAGAAAGATAAATAAAATTGATGCTAAAGATGGTGTGTCATAGCAGATTCCACAAGGAAAACAAGTCTCAGATCTGAGACCTCAGTTTGTGAGTCAACAGGCAGTTAGAGAAAGAATGGAAAGAGCATTGATCAATGTAGAAAGCTGATGCCTGCTTCCTCATCCCTGTCTACTAACAAAACGTTACAGAGATGAAATTATAAAGAAGTGCTCTAGAAAATAAAATAACTTAATATTAAAGTTTGTTTTTCTTGGAGCTAAAATAGCACCTTGGATCAGAATAAGTATATCTGAATGTGAATTGTGGGTGTGAGGGTAAGTGGTAAGATGCATAAAGGCAGAGCCTATTGGTCAATGGCCCAACTACTGCACTAGAGCTGGGCTGAAAGACCAGCCACAGCCATAATGATCACAAACTCAGACCCTAAGTACAGCAGCTTAAGCCATTTGTCCCCACTAAAAAGAGGTCCTACTATTTTTAGAATTCTTCAAGCTAGAAACCAGGTCATGGTGTCCAGAGGAAGATTTTTTGGCCTTTGGTATTAAAGGCTGGAGCTAGAAGCAGGTGACCCTAAACTGGATAATGGGTGGGAAGCTAAATGATGGATAATTGATGTATTCCACCTTAAGAAACGTCTCTTAAGCAGCAGCTTCATAACCTTTGCTGTATTATCATTGACTGTGAGAGCCTCAGGACATTTAATAGCTTTAGACTCAACCTCAAGAAGTAGGAGTTCCAGTTGGTACTTTCCTTCTTAGGCTGAGCTTCAGTTTGTTTCCCCTTTCTTACCTGGGCTCATTTGGTCTACTTGTAAAAGACACTGCAATTATCCCCAGATGATGATTTGTAGATGTACTTGGTCTCCACCCCAAAATCTGCATCTTCTCTATCCTTGAGCTGGTTTAAGTGGGAATATTAAAGAAAGGTACAAAAGGGAGGCCATGGGAAGCCAGACAAGATACCTTTATAGGGTCAGGTCATGCTGTTTTTCTTCCCATTCATACAGAAGCTTTCTAATACCAGGTCACATTGGAAAGACACCGGGTTTGCAACATTTACATGATCAGATAGCTTAGGTTCATCATGAGATGATTGTAGTGACAAGAAGGGAGGCATCAGGGACATGGTATTCCCCTAAAACTGAGAAAAGCAATATGAGACTCCCTGTACTTGTCTTCTGCTGGAGGAAGCACCCTAAAGTGTCAGGTTTGGCTCTAGGAGAGAAATTATTCTAAGTGTTTATATTTATGGCTATTTTATCTACTTTGTTGAGTGGGTGAGGGATCAGGAACTAGTATACATAATTTAGATTTCCTCCCAATTCCAGACATTGTGAACAAAATTTAACTGAGCATCAATTTTCTGTTCTATAAAGTAGGCTTAATTTTAACATCTCATGGTATTTGGATTTATAAGAATACGTTTTGATAAATGATGTGAAAAGTGTTATTGAAATATTGAAAGTGGGTCTGTACTATTTGAAATGTTAAGATTTCATCCAGGGTATGATTATAGTCAGTTTAAAGGTAATCAGGAGCTCATCTTGACTTCTCATACCTCTCAAATGTATGACTTCATGTGCCCCTGCTCTTCCTCCCAAAACCTGCTTAAAAGATTAAGGTAACTGAGTAGCTCAATGATAACCTCATCCTTTCATCAAAATCGTCTTTGTTGCCTTTCTATTGCTTTGATAAAATACCCTGCTGTCTTAGTTACTGCTCTACTGCTGCGAAGGGACATCATGACCAAGGCAACTTACAAAAGAAAGCATTTAATTGGAGTCTTGCGTACAGTTTCAGAGGATTAGTTCCTTTTCATCATGGTGGGAAGCATGGAGGCAAGCAGGCATGGTGTTGGAGCAGTAGCTGAGACTTTATACCTGCATCTGCAGGCAAGAGGCAGAGAAAGAGAGAGATGAGACTGGGTTTGGTGTGTATTTTTTTACTTCAAAGTTCACCTCCAGTGACACACCTCCTCCAACAATGCTACATCTCCAAATCCTTCCTAAACAGCCCACCAAGCATTCAAGTATATGGGCACGGGGGGGGGGGGCAGGTGGGGGCATTCTCATTCAAACCATCACACTTGCCAAATGCAACTTAAGGGAGAAAGGCTGTGTTCACAATTCAAGGATATAGTGTATCACAATGGGGAAGTCAAGTTGACAGGTGTTTAAAGCAAACGGATCACATCCCATGCATAATCAGGAAGCAGAGGGCAATGAATGTGTTCGGTCTAGCTTTCTCTTTTTTTATATAGACCAGGACCCCAGTTCTTAGAAATGTCATACCTACATTTAGGGTAGGTCTTTTACCTTAATTAACCTAATCAAGACACTTCCTCAAGGTATGCCTAGAGGCTAACCCAATTCAAATAATTCCTGATAGGTCTATCTGGAGACTTGTTTAGAAAATTCCAGGTCTTGTCGAGTTGATAATCAACACTGACCATCAAATAATATAATTCAGCTAGCAGAATTGTCCAAATCCATACAGTAAATAAGTAATTAGGGCCAACCTTGTCCATAGCCTATTCTTCTTATCCTTTTTTCATCTAGCAGTTGCATTTTAGATTGAATTTGAATTAGAAATAAATTTTTAACTATTTATGTATAGAATATAGAGACTTATATATTATATGTGATTTTAGGTAAATACATACTTCCTTCAGATAACCTCACTCATATTATTACCTCCTCTGTCTTCTTTTTGTATTTATATTTTCCTCCCCCTTATAATTAAAGTGAGCCCCTATCTTCCTATTCCCCCCCCCTTCAAATCACTTGTACTATTTTTTATTTTTCCACTCCCATGGATGCACTTATCTGATTTTTGTGATCATTTGTATATTTAAATATGAAGCTAGGAACCATGAACAAAAGAGAACATTGTTGTATTTGTCTTTCTGGATATGGTTACCTCACTCAATAGAATATTTTCTAGTTTCATCCATTCACCTAAAATTCCATAATTTCATTTTTTATTTACAGCTAAATAGTATTCCATAGTGCTTACGTACCAACTTTCCATCATCCATTCCTCAGTTGATGGACATTTTGGTTGATTACATTTCCTACCTATTGTGAAAAGACTGGCAATGAGCAAGCAGAGATGGATGTGCGTTCCTTTTGGTCATGTATCAAGAAGTTGTGAAGCTGGATCATATGATAGATGTATTTTCAGCTTTTTTGAGAAGCCTTCACACTGATGTTCACAGTGACTGCATCAGTTAACAATCCCATCAACAGTTAAGAAGTGTTCTGCTTTTCTCACATCTTCTCCAGCATTTGCTGTTTCATGATCTTATCTCCCTCAAAGTTGTTTTAATTTGCACTTCTGTAGTTTCTCACACTTTTATGATATTTCTTAGGCATTTTTTTCTTCCTTTGAGAATTCTGTTCAGGTTCCAGGACCCACATTTTTGAATGGGTTGTTTGTTTTTGTCTCTTTGTGTTTTGAATTCTTTATATATTCTGGTTATTAATCTACTGTCAGATTATCTCTTCACTCAATTGTTTCCTTAGCTGTACAGAAGCTTTTAATTTTATGAGGTCCCATTTTAAAATTGTTTGCCCAAATTTCTGGGAAAATGAAGTCTTTTTCAGAAAATCCTTTCCTACAATTCTATCTTGTAGGGCACTGCCTATGTTTTCTTATAGCAGTTTCAGCATTTCAGGTTTCACATTAGGTCTTTAATCCATTTGGAGTTTGTGTTTTGTGCAGGATGATAGATACAGATCTAATTTCATTCTTCTACTTGTGAACATCTAGTCTTTCCCCATCACTATTTCATGAAAATTCTCTCTTTTTTTTTTTTTTTTTTTTTTGGTTTTTCGAGACAGGGTTTCTCTGACAGGGTTTCTCTGTATAGCCCTGGCTGTCCTGGCACTCACTCTGTAGACCAGGCTGTCCTCGAACTCAGAAATCCGCCTGCCTCTGCCTCCCAAGCGCTGGGATTAAAGGCGTGCGCCACCACCGCCCAGCTCTTTTTTTTTTTTTTTTTTTTTTTGCAGTGTATTTTTTGGCTCCTTTGTCAAGTACCAGATGACTCTACATGTACTTATTTTGGGGTCTTCTTTTTTTTTTTTTTCGAGACAGGGTTTCTCTGTGTAGCCCTGGCTGTCCTGGAACTCACTCTGTAGACCAGGCTGGCCTGGAACTCAGAAATCCGCCTGCCTCTGCCTCCCAAGTGCTGGGATTAAAGGCGTGTGCCACCACCGCCCGGCAGGGGGGTCTTCTTTTTATTCCATTTGTCTGTCTGTTTTTGTGCAAGTAACATGATTTTTATTACTATCAGTAATACTCAAAAACTAGAATGCTAACCCCTCCAGCTTGTTCCTTTTGCTCATGATTGCTTTGACTGTCTTGGCTCCTTTGTGATCCTTAGGATTTTCTTCTTTTTCTGTAAAGAACATTGAACATTTTGACTGGAATTGCATTGAATCTAAAAATTGCTTTTGGTTGAATGATCATTTTCACCATAATAATTATGCCATCCAAGAAAATGAGAGATTTTTCTATTGTCAAGTGTTTTGCCCAGTCTCTTTCTTTGGGGACTTAACGTTTAAATTGTAGAGCTCTTCTACTTCCTGGGTTATGTTTATTGCAAGATAATTTATTTAAAACAATAGAAACTGAGGAGCACTCCCAAACTCCTTCTATATATGCCATGTAATTCTAATACCAAAGCCAGGTAAACACACAGGCACACACATGCACACAAATGTTGTCAACGGCTGTGAATGGCAGTGTATCCATTTCTTTCTCACATTTGTTGATAAAAAAAGCCATTGATTTTTTTTATAATAATATTTTTATATGGCCACATTGCTGAAATTTTCATTTTTAGAACTTTTCGAGGAATTTTTGGGATCTCTGTATTTTCATATGGATATCTTGACTTCTTTATACGTTTCTTCTTAAACATTTCTATTGCCTTATTGTTTCAGCTAATACTTTGAGCACTATATTGAAAAGGAGTGGGTATTGTGGATAGCCCTGTCTCATTCCTGTTTTTAATGGGATTGCTTTAAGTTTTACTCTTTTTAGAGTTGTGCTGGCTGTGAGTTTGTTGTATATAGACTTTTTTGTTGAGTTATGTTCTCTCCAGTCCTTAATTCTCCAGGATGTTTAAAACATTGGATTTTGACAAAAGCTTTTTCTGCTTCTACTGAGATGATCATGTGGCTTTGTCTTTAAGCCCATTTGTATGATTTTTTTTTATATTTATTAACTTGCATATATTGAACCATCTCTGCATCTCTAAGATAAAGCCAACTTGTTTATTGTGGATTACCTTTTTAATATATATATGTATTTGATTTGCTAGTTACTGAGGATTTTATATCTGTTCATCAGGAATATTAGCTTATAGTGTGTGTGTGTGTGTGTGTATATGTATGTATGTATGTATGTATGTATGTATGTATGTATGTATTTACCTGGTTTTCAGAAGTGCTACTTAGTATTTATTGTTTTGAACAATTGGTTGTAGATTATGCTTGAAAGTCTGGTACAATTTTGCTGTGACTCCATCTGGGTTTGGCCTACTTTTGTCAGAAGGTTTTTTTAATTAGTATTTCAACCTCCTCATTTGTTACAGGTCTGTTTAGTTTGTTGTTCTCTTCTTGGTTTAACTTTGGTGGTTTATATGAATCTAGACATTTGTCCATTTCTTTTAGGTTTTCCTTCTTAATGGAGTACATGTTTCTACAATATCACCTTATAATTTTCTGAATTTACTTGGTGCTTGTTTAAAATATCTCTGTTCATTTTTGATTTGGTTAATTTGGTTTTCCTTCTCCTCCCTTCCTCCTCCTCCTTTTTGTTTAGTTTGGCCGGGGAACTGTCGTCCTTGCTTATCTTCTTAAAGAACAAGCTTGTAGATTCATTGATTCTTTTTATTATTTCCTTTGTTTTAGTTTCATTAATTTCTTCTCTGACTTTTTTTTATTTATTGCTGTTTAGTGGTTTTGGGTTTTGTTTGTTCTCCTTGCAAATTTTTGAGTTGCATCCTTAAGCCATTTACTTATGCTCTTTCTGACTTTTTAATGTAGCTGTGTGTGATTAGAACTATCTGTTTCATTGTAGGAATACAGAACTACAATATGACCCACAGGTTTTGTTGTGTTGTTTTTCATTTAGTTATAGAATTTTTGTTTTAAATTTACTTCTTGATTTCTTCTTTGATCTATTCATCATTATTTAATGAGTAGTTTAATTTCCATGAGTTTGTATATTCAGTACAGATTTATTTGCTGTCAATTTAAGGTTAAATTGCATTATAGTCAGAGAAGATACACAGGATTATTTAAATTTTCTGAATTTGTTAAGATTTGTTTTGTGTCCCAGAATATGGTCTCTTTTAGAGAAGTTTTGGTGCAACAATCTGTAGATATGTGTTAAGTCCATTTGGTGTAAGATGTTATTTAATTCTAATGTTTCTTCTTTATTTTCTGTCCAGTCTACATGAAATGTCTTTTGGAGCGAGTTGGGTATTGAAATCACCTACTATTGGGGGGGTTGATGTTAATTTATGTCTTTAATTCCAGTAGTATACTTTTTCTGAAATTGCAAGCAGCAGAGTTTGGTACAGATATATTTAGTGTTGCATATGTTTTCTTGGTTGATTGTTTCCTTGATTAGAATGAAGGGTCCTTTTTTAAAAACAAATTCTCCTGATTTGTTTTAGTTTGAAGTCTGTATTATTAGATATTAAGATAGCAACACCTGTTTGCTTCCTGGTCCCATTTGTTTGGGGTACTTTTTCCCCAGCCTGTCACTTTAAGGTGGTTCCTGTCTTTAAAGCTGAGTTTTTTTTGTTTTTTGTTTTTTAAAGATTTTTTTATTTTATGTATGTGAGTACACTGTTGCTGTCTGCGGACACAAACAAGAAGAGGTCAGATCCCATTAAAGATGCTTGTGAGCCACCATGTGGTTGCTGGGAATTAAACTCAGAACTCCTGGAAGAGTAGTCAGTGCTCTTAACCGCTGAGCCATCTCTTCAGCCCCTAAAGCTGAGTTTCTTGTAGATAACAGAGAATGAATGGGTCTTGTTTCTTAATCTTGATTCTCAATGTTTTTTGATTAGCGAGTTTAGGCCATTAACATTTAAGGCTATTACTGAACGACTTGTGTTGGTTGCAGTAATACAGGTGGGGATTTTTGCATTTTTTTCTGTTTGTGTTCTTAATTATACTTTGTTTCAGTAACTCTATGTTCGTTTTCTTTCTTGGAGTCTCTTGCGTCTTCTTCTGTCTTCAGTCTGAAGCATTGGTTTCAGTGGTTTGTTGGACTGTTGGTTTTTTGTTTTTGTTTTTGTTTGTTTTTTTTTTTTAGGGGAGAGACATAAATTCTTTTAGCCTGTTTGTATCATTTTCTTTCTTCTTCATCTTTGGTAGATCGTTTTGCTGGGTATCTGTGGACTCTTAGAACACGGAATACATTGCTCCAGGCTCTATGACTTTCAGTTTTCCACTATGAAGTCACCTGTTATCTGATGGGTTTTCCTTTATATGTGTCTTGTGGCTTTTTTTGTTGTTGTTGTTATTTTGTTTCAATACTGTTTCTTTGTTCTGTTTATTTAGTTTAAGTTGTGATATGCTGTGAGGAGTTTCTTCTCTGGTCTTGTATATTTAGTGTTCCGGACGCTTCTTCTGTGTTCCGGACGCTTCTTCTGTGTTCCGGACGCTTCTTACATGCGTATGGGTGTGTCTTTCATTAGTTTGGGGAAATTTTTCTTCTATAGTCTTGTTGAAGATTTAATCTATGCTATTGACCTGGGATTCTTCTCCTGCATCTGTAGCTACAATTTAAAGACTATATTTTTCTTTTCATGGTGTCTCACATTTCCTGCATGTTTCTTACCCTCCCCATTCCTAGCCCCTTGTGTGTGTCTGTGTGTGTGCGTGTGTGTGTGTGTGTGTGTGTGTGTGTGTTTAATTTTATATGTTCTTTGCTTTATGGTCTAATTCCTGTATCCTCATATCAGATTTGATCCATTTTACTGTCAAGGATATTTTCCCTAAGTTTTCAAATTTTGTTACTGAATTTTCAGTTCCACCATAATTTCCATTTCAATTTCTCTTCAACATTTCTATCTCTTTGTTGAATTTGCTTTTCCATCTTGAATTGTCTTTACCATTTCATTCAGACTTTTGTTTGGCTTTTCTTGGGTATTAATCAAGCATTTATTCTCTTTGAATTTTTTCTCTTTAAGTTTGTTTAGCTTTTGATTTGTGTCTTTTTAAAATTCTTTGAATTCTTTCATCAATTTTTAAACTATCCTTTTAAGTTCTGTGTTCTGAGGTTCATCTAGGCAATTCTCATTGTAGGACATTTCTATAGGACTGATGAATTTGGAGGAACAATGTAATGTCTTGACCTTTCACACTGCTTTTTGTTTATTTGTTTCTTTTCTTTCTTTCTTTCTTTTTTTTTTTTTTTGTGATGAGACCTGGGCATATGTACTTCTTTTGTTGATTGTCGGTTTCATGTGGACTCAGCAGGCTATGCTGATGCATAGGATGTACCTCTAGACACAAACCTGGAGATTATGAAATGTATAGGTGAGGCTCACTAGTCTTGGCTGGGACTCTTGTTGTGAGACCTAGAGTATATCTAGGAATTCAAAATGGTGTAGTCAGGGTAGGAGCAGGCAGAGACTTACTAGGCTATGTTATGGCATAAGATATTCCATCTGGCCGGGGCCTGGAATATGGATCAGGTACTCCCCAAGCCCCTGCCATAGGTTGACCAGAATAGGGTGCTTGTGTTGAGGAGAATGTATAGCTTATATGTGTCTCCATGCCATGTGGGAGGGCTAGAGAGACCCTGGTAGGGTCGGGTGTATGATCTGGCCAGACGCAAAGAGGGGGAAAGGAGCCAGAAGGTTATGATTTCTGGTAAACAACAGGTGAGCAACTAGGATTGTGCCAGGGAACAATCACCCCATCTCTATGCTGTTGGGTAGACTAGAGGGTCTCTGTTGAGAACAATCTATGATCTGGCCAGTTCCCAGAGAGGAGCAGGAAAGCAGTCATGGTGAACTATGCTGGGAAGCTCAGGTGTCTTTCCAGAGGGTCTCTGGCAGGAAGAGGCCTATGAGCTAATGAACCCCTAAGAAGTGGAGAGAGGCCAGGATGGGGTCGGGGTTCCTAGAAAGCAGTTGAGGGGTGATCAGAGTAGGGTGGGAGACTGTGCCAGTGAGTGCAAGTCTAGAAATTCTTGATATATTCATTGTTTAATCTTATTGGTTTTAGAATCATATTGGTTTAGTGATTTTCTGGAGTGTATGTAGTATTTAGTTACCAGGCTATGTATGTTCTTGTCTTTTAAATTTTTGAAAGTGTGTTTTATTTTTTCATTATGCATTTTCATAAATAATTTGTTCTTATTTGTCGCGTCCCTGATTCCATTTTCAGGCACCTCTTTTACTGATTCCCCACTGCTCTCCAATGGCCCCTATTTTGCTTTCATGTCTCATGCATTTACTACTTGCTTTCTCTCTCTTTTTAAAATTTCCCTGCTCCCTTAAAGCCTCTTCTTTTCCTTCCATTCTTTTTTTTTTTTAAATAAATGTTATTGTGTGCACTTGTAATTTACGATATGTTGGAATAGAACAAATATAGGTTGTAAAATTATAATAATGAAACTCATTGATCTATGATTAACTACATATAGTTAAAGCACTTAACTCTTGTTTTTGACCATAGAGGTATATAGAACAAAAATAAATGCCAGACATTTTTTTCTTTAAGATTCATGCTTAGTTTTAATGTTAGTTCTGCTGTTCACTGGATTGACACCATAGGAACATTTTCTTGTTGAAGGTTTCATTTTCTTTTGTGTCAAAGAGGGCTAAATTAGTTCTTCAGTTTCCTATTGTAAGCACTTGTATGTGGACTCATTGCTTTTAGGCTCTTGAGCCCCAAAGTCAAAGATAGCAAGTTTGAGCCCCAGAAACTTATTAGATGCATTGTACCTTAATCAGTGGCCCTATTTCCCCTCTCTTCACTACTCTGACATCCTCTACCTAGTCCAGACAAGCAGATGCTGCCTTATATAAGCTTGACTGACCTACTTGAAGTACTTTGTTTTAAGCACAACCAGTTTTTTTTTTTTTTCTTCAGACTTAGACCTGGTGCTATCTCTTTAGTGCCCTGGGAGTAGGCTTGATTTTGATTCTCTCATATTCTGTTGAAGTCTAGGTTTTGATAATATAGCCCTCTAAATCTTTAACAAAATTTGAGGGGAAGCCAGTTCAGCCAGTTTGAGTACCAGAGGCCTGACACAGTCATTGTTCACTGAATTCTTCAGCCCCTCTGTCATCTACTATTTACTAAATACTTGCTGGAAACTCAAGACTATTGATTTTCACAGGAGAAACATAGTCTATTGGGCAGGAAAGACTGTTGACAAGGACTAGGTGCTTTGGCCCACGTTGGATTTTTTTTCTCCTGAGTCTATAGGCAGAAGGAAATGGTAATCAGTGGAAACCACTTTTTACTTTCAGATTAAATGCAGATTCTTCATTGTACGGGAGACACATTGTCTTTGAAAATGAATACTAAGTCAGCAGCTTTTGTAAAGTTTTGTCTTAGGTCACATCAAGTGGAGTTGAAGGTGATTTAAGTGGAGTGAAATATGTTTTCCCTCTGTTCTCTAGATGTAGGAGCACTACTATGCTGGATAAATGATGTTCTTGTTCTAGCTACCTTAGCCAGATGGTCACATTTGGATATTAGATCCATTAATTTCTGTTCCAACCTGGCTCTTCCCCCTTTCCTCCCCCCATCCACAATCCTCTTTTCCCAGCAAGATTTTAACACGACATCTGTCAAAATGGATGAAAAATGACTTCTTCTCTTTGCCTTGCCCACCCACCCTCTGGCTGTGGTGTTGATGATTATAGAGCTATGCATGTGGGTGGTACAGAGGACAAATTCTTCGTGCAGTTCTAGCCCCTCCTCCTACCCTTCTGGAAGCCTATGGGATTTCTAGCCAGGAAACTCCAAGACTGAACTTCACATCACAGAGTGGGAAAAAACTGAGGCCTTAAAGACTATTCATAGTAATCCAAGGGAAAAAATTAGAATTCGAATATGGATTTTAAGATCATTTTAGGTTACCTAAGTGACTTGGCACTCTTCGAGTTCTTCCAGCTTGCCTCTAGCAACAACTAGATTGATGTTGGAAGCAAGCAGGTCTTAATGTCCTAGAGATAAGAAAAAGGAACCGTTGTCATTGTTTCCTACATTAAAAATGGGTTTTTCTTACCTTTCATCTCTGTTTCTTTCTCTGATGACCACAAGATACATGATCTGTAATAAAATCTAGTATAAAATGAAAAACTAAGTAACTAAAGCCTGTAAGCCACATAGATACATATTGCATAAACGGATTATTTGGCAACATAGTGTTTTACAACCCAAGGGAGATGCTGAATCTGATCCAGTTCAGAACTTGCCTGGATTTAGGATGCATGTTCTTCACAGAAGTTTTAAAAAGATGTTAACAATACTGTTTGTTGTAGATTGAGCAGATATTTTATAGCCAGTGCACAGGTAATGTCATTTGTAGAATTACACTCTGACTGACGACTTTAATTTCTCCTAGTTGTTATTTTCACCTTATCCTAAGTAGAAATTAGTAAAAGAGACAGAGGGAGAGAAGAGACTGGTTGGAGTTATAAGTGAAAAGATTAAAGGGCTGGTGACCCAAGATCACATAGAAAGAAGCATCCTGGCTATAGAGTATGACTGCATCAGAAGCACAAATGTAGGATTGTATTTTCCTACAATATTCAGTTTGGCAGTCCAGTCCGGGATTGTAGCTCATTGTTTAGTATGTGTAAAACCCTGGGTTTCATCTTAGTACCACAAGAGAAAAAGAAAAAAGAAGGTCCTTGCTCAGTTAGAGGCAAGGATTTGATTCAGAGACGGGACTAACCTATACAGATTGATGGTAGGGGGTTACTAATCTCATGAGCATAAAGAATGGTAGCAGCAAGAAAAACTGAAAAATACATCAAGCTACTCCTATGTAGCTTGAAGAGGAGAGATCGTGTGGGAGGTAGAAAACTAATTAGGAGACAGCTTGAGGTGATGACAGCCAGGTCTAAGAAGGGGTAATGGAAGTGAAGACTAAGCTCATATCTGAGCGGAATATACAAGGAAGAAGTAAGTTCAATAGAATTTTGTAAATTAAGAAAACTTAAGAAAAGGAATATGACACATTTTACATTTCATTGGAAGTGACAAGAGGCATTTGCAAGGATAGAACTGGAGGCGTATGGGAGGCTAATGTCATGATAAAAAATTATTTCTCTGGGGACCTAAGTAGAGAACAAAAACCAAAATATCTATAGATTTTTTTTTTAAATGGAGCAGCCAAGGGCTAAAGTGTAAAACCCATTCCTCAGTTTTCCCAGACAATCTGGGAAAATGCAGGCAGTAGGCTATGCTTTAACGTAATGCCAGCCAGTCCTTTGCATGGGGTCTCATTTTCCTCAGCAATGGACCTTAAAACATCCTTTAAACACAAAGAAAGGGAAAGGAGAAATAAACTGCAAAGATGAAATTGTTGTCTTTATCCCTTGTAAAAGTAAAGTATTCATGTTAACAGAATGCCCAAACTGAGGAAATTGAAGGATAATATTTAGTTTCAGTGTATCATTTGACTGATGGAAAATTTAGACAGGGGGCTAGGTAGATGGCTCAGTTCATAAAGTATTTACTGTGTAAATATGAGGAACTGAGTTCAGATGCTAGCATCCATGCTAAAGATTGGGCTTTGTGCCACATACTTGTTATCTCATTCCTGTGAAAGTGAAGACAGGAGGTCCCTAAGGCTTGCTAGCTAGCCAATAGAACTAAATTTTTGAGCTCCATGTTTCCTGAGAGATTCTATGTCAAAATAAGGTGCATAATCTTGGGAGATGGCTCAGAAGAAAAAAGCTCATACTTGTCTTATCAGAGGGTCTGAGTTCCTCGCCCAGCCTCTCTGTCAGGTGGCTGACAACCAACAGTAATTCCAGCACCAGGTGACTCAGCACTCTCTTTCGGCCTCTGTAGACATGCCACACATGTGCATACACTATCCCAGACAAATAAAAAAGTAAAATAAGATGCACCTGTAGACACACACAGAGAGGGAGAGGGAGGGGGAAGGGAAGGCGGGGGGGGGGCAAGAGGGAGAGGGAGAGGAGGAGAGGGAGAGAGGGAGAGAGAGAGAGAGAGAGATTGAGATTCCATGAGTTAAGATTTTTTCAATAGCTCTTGAAATTTGGAACTCTTTTTATGTACTTACATGGCGTTTCTTAGCTGTTCTTGCAGAAGCCTGGGTTATAATTTGTTAGAAAATGCATAATGGTTGTCCTTTAACATTTTTGGCTAAATAGTCAAGAGTCTATTTACAAAGCTGTTTTGAAAGGATAACTTGTCTGCTCTGAAAGAACATAAAACCACAGCTTTAGTTATACTTAAAGGGAACCAGGAAATGGAACTTGGCTATTGTTCATGCTTAGCTATTGAGAAAAGGGGCTATCTGAGGGGAAAGGGGACAGAAGAAACCTCATACCCTCTTTTCATCTCCTTCCTTTTCCTGATGTGTATATTTCTAGAAGACAGAACTTGCTCAGTTACCATAACAACAGTTGGAACATTTGTTATTCTTTACAACATATCCTGGTTTATGTTTAAATTAAAAATATTTTGTTTTATGTGTATGGGTCTTTTACCTGCATATAAGTATGTATACCATATACATGCCTGGTGCCTATGGAGGTGACTGGAGAGCATTGGATCCCCCTCAAATAGTCTTATAGATAGTTGTGAACATTCATGTGGGTGCTGGGAATCAAACTTAGATGTTATGGAAAAGCAACCAGTGTCCTTAACTGCTGAGCCATCTCTCCAGCCTCAGTAGTTCATTTTTAAATGTATTCTTTTATTAAATTTATTCTTTAATCTATTTTTACATTCCAGATTTTATCCCCCTCCTGGTCTACCCCCTAACTGTTCCCCAACCCATACCTCTTCCCCCCATCTCCAAGAGGATGTCCCCACCCCACCCCAACTCCACCAGACCTCTCCACTCCTAGGGCTCCAAGTCTTTCAAGGGTTAGGTGCATCTTCTCTGACTGAGTTCAGACCAGGAAGTCCTCTGCTGTATATGTGTCAGGGGCCTCATATCAGCTGGTGTATGCTGTCTGGTTGGTGGTCCAGTGTCTGAGATATCTCGGAGGTCCAGGTTAATTGAGACTGCTGGTCCTCCTACAGGATTGCCCTCCTCCTCAGCCTCTTCCAGCTTTTTCCTAATTCAACCACAGGGGTCCACAGCTTCTGTCCATTGGTTGGGTGCAAATATCTGCATCTGACTCTTTCAGCTGCTTGTTGGGCTTTTCCGAGGGCAGTTATGATAGCCCTGTTTGTAAGCACACCATAGCATCAGTAATAATGTCAGGCCTTGGGGCCTTCCCTTGAGATGGATCCCAACTTGAGCTGGTTACTGGACCTCCTTTTCCTCAGGCTCTTCTCCATTTTGGTTCCTACAGTTCTTTCAGACAGGAATAATTCTGGGTCAGAGTTTTTGACTGTGGGATGGCAACCCCATCCCTCCACTTGATGCCCTGTCTTCTATTAGAGGTGGACTCTTCAAATTCCTTCCGCATACTGTAGGGCATTTCATCCAAGGTCCCTCCCTTTGAGTCCTGAGAGTCTCTCACCTCCCAGGTCTCTGGTACATTCTGGAGGTTCCTCCCACCT